>JZLH01S0603724.1:34734-46192 GCA_001188425.1 Eucidaris tribuloides | reverse complement strand
TAAAGGCACAGTCACACCTGAACGATTTAGACAACGTATGCATGAACGTATCAAATTAGGGCGCAAAACGGCTGCATACGCTGAACATTTGATTTTTTCCGATTTTGCCACTTTTGGACGATAAGGATAGCGCTGCTCATACGAGTTGGACGGACGCATAAGTATATCTTATTGGATCGTTTGCGTAAGGTTATAGATCAACTTATAGCTCAAGCGAATGCGTTGTCGTTGTTGCCGACGTTCCAACTTATGCGCCAAGCGATACTCTAACTGTTACCCTAGCGTGGGGGTAGCGCTATCGCCGAACGATGCACTTGTAAGAGCCGCCATTAAAATACAAATACTCGATACAACTAAATCTTTCTTGCTCCCATATAATCTGCAGAGAAGCTAGCAAACTGCCTGTTGTCTTCCTAGGATGTAAACACTAATAGAAAATATAAGTAATAGTTTTATCCCGTGGTGTTTATGATACACTAATTTGCAATATGTGTGTATGGCTTTCCACTATCATATATTTCTTATTGTATCTATGCCAATTTCCCCCTTTCATTCTCCTCACCTCGCTCTTTCTCCAACTTCTTTTCTGAACATTTTTGTTGCCATTCTTGTTCTTGGAAGCAATTTCTGTGTTAACGTAATAAGAATGATTTTAATTCATATGTTGAATTTGAATTTAAATTGATTCATTTTGTTAATGATTGATTATACCAAATGTTACTTTGCATGATTAACTTTGGATCCGGTGTCTTGCAACATTTAGATAGTACACCAAAGATAATGCATAATTAATAATAATATAAAATAATAAATTAATTAGAATAAAATATATGATGATAATTATGATATAATAATAATAATAATATATGATATATATAATCAATATAATAATAATGAATGTATATGAGTAATAATATAATTAATAATAATAATAATAATAATAATAATAATAATAAATAATAGTAATAATAATAATAATATAATAATAATAATAATAATAATAAAATAATAATAATAATAACATAACAATAATTATACATATATAATAATAATAATAATTAATAATAATAATTGCGTTACTTTTATATAGTGAATTTTACGTCACCTTTATTTCACCATTATTATCAAATACCTTCTCTTCTTTTCGTTCATTCCCTCCCTCCTGTCACTTACACTTTATGTTCCTGTGCTTTTCCTCCTCTTTCTCTTTTTTTCCTTTCCGCCCCCTTTTTCCCTTTCCCCTTCCATCCAATTTGTCTGCTTCACTTTTCTCTCCTGGTTCTTTTTTGTTCATTAATATTCCTTGCACATTATTTGTGCTTTATGTTTTGCTTGTTTGTGTGTGTGTTTTGTTTGATGTTGTGTGTTGAGTGCTGTGTTTGTTTTGTATGCGGTTTGCTGATGAGTTGTTTGTATGTGTTTTGCTGTGTGTATTGGTGTTAGTGTGTATATATTGCGTGTAATGTTTTGTTTGTGTGTGTTTGTGTGAGTGTTTGTGTGTGTGCGGTTTGTGTGTGTGTGTGGGTCGTGCGCGATTGTTATGTATGCGTGTTTGTAGAGTGTTTGTTTATTCCGTGTGTGTTGTTTATGTGTGTGTGTTTATGTATGTGTGTCTTTGTGTGTTGTGGTGGTGTGTGTGTGTGTGTGTGTGTGTGTGTGATGTGTTTGTGTTGTGTCGTGATGGTGTGTGTGTTATGTGTAGTGTGCTGATTGTCCAACATATTTATTTTTCACCAGAACCATCCCGTTTGACGTAATTGTTTAAAAAATGTTTAAATTATTTACTGTAGATTTATATGCTTAAAGTTTGACGAAGAATGTCTGTCTTTACATTGATTTGAATCTACCTGTTTTAAAAATTAATTTACTATATTATTCTATACCTGAGATTTTTGTGTTTTACGCCTGTTACACATTTATTTCTAACACCCCTTTATTTCCAACTTTGTTTTTCGCGGGAAACTTTCCTTTTTTGATATTTCTATTTTCATTTATATGTCTGTTCAATTTTTCACACCTGTGTTAATAGTTCATATGTATTACAAAACTATGTTGTAATTATGTGTATTTTTACTCATAACAATTGGTTGATAATTGCATACTTTGTAACTTTGAGTTTGCAATTTTGTGAATAAATAAAATAAATAAATAAATGAATAAAATAAGTATAAATAAATAACTATATATAATGAATAAATAAATAAATAATAGCAAAATAAAAATTAATAAATAAATGAATTAATTAAATAAATATTGGATAAATAATAAATGAAATATAAATAAGCTTGTCCATATATAGCAACAAGTAATATGCGAACTGGACTCCAGGTATTGAAGTTCAGTTAAAATAACAGGTGAATGGAATAGCTTGTCTCTATACGTTCCAGGGGATGAAACAATGAAACATCCATGAATTATGAAAATGGCCTATAGGTGCAAGTTTGTACCTTAAAGGTTAGAAATAATGCATCTTTAACACATTTTATCGGATACAAGTAAGCAACGGCTTGATGGCATAGTGTTAGAGCGTCCGCCTCACGCCCGAAACGTCGCGGGTTCGAACCCCAGTCAGTTCAGACCTAACGGCTTTTATTTTTTATGGTGCCCTTATGCACATTTTATGTGCAAATCAGAAAGGTACAACTTTGCACCTTTGTGAAAGGTGCAAAGTTGCACCTTTAAAGGTGCTCCCAGTGTGACATTGGTCTGCACCTCTAAAGGAGCAAAGTTGAACTTATTTTTCTTAGTGTGTAAGGTGATTTGTGTGGAACGTTCTGCTGTTTCAGCTACTCCGCTCTGTACCAGAGAGTCATACTTCAATTTAGTTTTTTTTTCTTGTTCAGAAAACTTACAATTGCTAGATGGTAAAACCATTTTTTTTGGGGGGGGGGGGTAAAATCATGTTACCGTTCAAGTATTGGAGACTGGGTCCCGCAGATCACAGAATTTTTCCTTACACGTATTGAGTATTTTTTTTTATAAACGTTTGGAAGGCGTAGAGGACTTTCCCAGCTAACTGTGTTTTCATTTTCAAGTTGATTGTTCACACGACTCCCTCGCCATCGCCATCAATCGTCAACCCCCACACTCTCCTCGCGAAGGCCCGGATCACCATACATCTTGTTGAAATCTAGTTAAAGCATGTGAAGTCTGTTAACCCAAAATCCGTTTAAAGATTTACCAATGTCATCAACGATTAATCTTGTGGCTTTTTGTTTTATCTTCATCCTCAATTTTTACAGGATTTAGGAGAAATTGTTCACCCTCGGGTACGGCTCAACGAAGATGAGGGAAAGCATTTTCCACCGAGTATAATGTTTGGACAGTTGTAATAACAAGACAGATGTTGTTGTGGTCCCTTTGGTCAGTGAAAAACAGATTGGGCAACCGTTGCCAGGCGGAGATGTTGAGCAGATTGATCTTGAACCCTGCATGGACCGGTGGCTCTTGTGGGCGTCTTGAAATAATTATCGCCTGGAGAACTTATTTGGTGATGAGAAGCTAGAGACACGAGTTGCGCGATGATAATCAATCCGGGCGCAAGAGAATCCCGTTTGGGCATTATATTCTGATGTGTAGGCCTATAGGGCCCACGGGCCAAATACAAGCTCACATAGATATGTGTGTTAAAAGAACAGCTTAAAGACATCTTACTGATTGTAAATGGTTAATCGAATCGTAGAAATATAGACTATTTTATGTGCTTTTTATAACAAAGACGATTTATGGATGTTATGCAACTCCAAACAAGGTTAAGAGCTTTGATACAAGACTAACTAAACATTTTCCTCTCCTAAACGCTAAACCTTGGCCATTATCAATGACAATATGATAACAAAAATTCTTTAACCGTAAAGTCTCCATCTTTTTCATCAGAAGCTATAGTCTGTTAACTAATATACTTCCACAAAACATGAGAAATAAACGATCACACCGGTGTGATGGCCGAGTGGTTAGAGCGTACGTCCGCCTCACAATCGGAAGGTCGCGGGTTCGAGCCCCGGCCGAGTTATACCAAAGACTTTTTTTTAAAAAATGGTACCTTCTGCTTTCTAGCCAGGCGCTCGGCATTTTAGAACAGAGAAGGGTAATAATAGCATTTATGTTATGCAGGGCCCGCTAGATAAGAACAGTCTATTTGACTGAAGTGGCTACCCTGGGTAAATAAAAGATATTATTATTATTATTACCTGTTTGAAATAAATTTTTCATGTATCAATATAAACCATTACATAAACTTTGATCTGTATGACACCTTTTCTGTGATAACTGAGGAGAAAGGTCTATGCGCTAGTTATCTATCTGGTAAATATAAGTGCAACAAATATACATACGTCACGATTACGTGCAAACGCGAGTATTGCTCCTTAATAATTTTGTTGTCGTTTTTATTATTTATGGACCATTATGTCAATTGTCAATCTTGCATGGTACTGAATGTAAAGAATACTTTTGTTTATGGCTCAGATTTCATACATTTAATAACAGATACTTAGAAATGCAGTATTCATAAGTTGAAAATCATTTGTTTAAGATAAGCAATGAACAATTTTGATAAATATTCTTCAAAAGAGCAGTTTGCTCAAGGCCCACTGTCAAGGGTCAACTCAACCACAGAGCACAGAGAGGATGACAGCTGATCTATACAGGCACATGGATCATTGTAGAGTGTACAGATTGTGGGTGGAAAAACAAATGTATTTTTCCACACTGTCATGGCTCTTTCCGTTGCATTATGGGTGGCATGAGTGCACCTTTTTATGATTTTACCAAAATGAGGGCGTTTTTTTCATTGTCATGACAGTGGGCCTTTAAGTCAAATTGAATAAACCAACGGCTGTTGTTTAAAGTGATAGGCTAACATTAAGGAGCTTCAATTTAAACAATTGTCAAATTTTGATATCTGAACTACATAGTAGTGTTCATATGGACAAATAAACACCCTACAATAAAAAAGTTTGGAAGGTTACACTGCCAATGGCAAGTTATGCATGAATAAACAATTAAAACTCGGTGCGAGTTTAAATAGCCTAGATGTACATACAGTAAGTCTATGGGAGAAAATGGGCAGGTGAATCAGATCAACTTACGATTTTCACTTTTTTAAATCACTAAATAATCATTTTGAAATGCAATTTTTTCAGGGCGTCATTTTTAGACCTTATCAAAGACAATGGTAGTATAGGGAATCATGTAGCTCAGATTTTTTTAACTGTGGTAAATGTTAGCCAATACCTTTAATTCCATTTGATTTTGAAATGACGATCTTTATTTTCACAAAACATGACTTTTCTGTCGCAAAGCTTTGTGACGGGTGATTTTTTGTAACATGAATATTTACATTAACATTTTAAATGATCTTAGCTTATTTCCTTGATAAGATAATTATGGGTGCGCAAATCAAACACACAACCTCTAACATAATCACTCATTGTCAAGTTTACTAGAAGATGCTTTCCTTCGGCGAGGTGAAGGGGTCAGACGCAGGTGAGATCCTTTCTTCTCGTGATATCTTACATCTCAAAAAGCCACTCCTAGTCTTTAATAGCTGTAAAGAACCCATGTATCTAACCGTCTAACGTCACCAACCATCAAGACCGAAATCATTCAAAAGGACAAAATTCTAGAGGGGAAAAATATCTGCATCCACTCGCAGTAAGTGCGTGTAGTAATCACAGAAAATTGTACCGCCGATGGATATTAAAATGTTAAATTTGCCCCCACCATCACCGAAGCACGCCGGTACATATATGGAAGCATATGCGTATTTTGCGTACTTTTTTTTCTCTCTTTGATTTCGTTATTCTCTCGGCGTAGTCTCCCCATCTCTCTCTTGCTCACCACTTAGCATACCTGCTGGCGAGCCTCGGGAAATCTTATGCAGGACCCCCTTTTTTCGGATAAATGAAGCAGGCGAGACATTGCCGAGGTGGATCTGGATACGGGCTCTCTTCCGAGTGGAATGAAATGGTATTGATAAGGCCTCGGGGCGGAGATGCGCTCATGCAATGCCATGAAGTGATTTTATTACGCGACCGAAAGGGTCACGGAGATGGAGAGCATAGTGATGCGGGGATGATGCAAACTGAAGAGTCTGAATAGGAGGAGGAGGAGTAGAGGGATGGGTAGGAGCAGCAGCAGCATAAGGACATGATGTGTCGATTTTGACAAAAATTACTTGGTGATTAGATGGATACAACACATGCCGAAGAAATGTTCGCATAGACTTTGAAACCAGTCTCTATATTTCATGAGAAGCATTCTGAATGGATTTTTGATTTCATTTATGTAGTTTCAATGCGTTATATACATGTTTACACAGTGACATGTAGCTATATAGAAATAAATTGGCAGATATAATTATATTGTTTTGATAGATTGAGTTGGTGGATGGATAGATCATTAAGAAATATTATTAGGTAAGTCTGTAGGTAGGCAGAGATACATGTAGATATATAAATAAAAACGATAGAAAATCATATAGATAGATAGATAGATAGATAGATAGATAGATAGATAGATAGATATAGATACTCAAATAGACAGACAGATACATACACACGTACACATACATAAATACATACATACATACATACATACATACATACATACATACATACATACATACATACATACATACATACATACATACATACATACATACATCAGCACATTTCAAAACGGCGGGCAGATAAATATACAGATGCATAGGACTATAGAGGGGTGTGTTCCGCACGTACTGATGTGTCATATGTGCTTTTTTTCCAAGGAGCCATACTCGCAACGTGATAAGACGAACTTAGAATAGAAGACAAAAAGACAATCAAAAGAGGACGACCAAATCGATATCTGAAGGATGAGAAATACCTTCTCTCAACCTAAATATAGAATATAAGTCATGGTAATTAAATATGACAGAGATCCGGAACCACTCAATTATAAATTAATCACGATATATCAATTCAAAAGTTTAATGTCATATTTCTGGGGCTAATGATGAATTAGTATATAACCTCCGATTCGTTCCTTTAGCATTGCAGCCCCTCCGAGCACGGTCAAAGGCCAGAGGATGATACGGAGATGATGAAAGGAGGGATGAGGTTTCCCGCAAGGAATTAGAAAGTAATTGGGGTCTTAGGCAACAAATGGAAGCCCACAACTACCCCGGTGGTGAATAGCATCATACGGCGATGACGATCATACGAGCTGACATCGGGATGTCAGACGGAGCTGAGGGACGAGTGGCGTAACCGGTAAATTGTCAAAAGGGGGTGGCCATTGTGGGATGGGCGACAAGCTATTTTTTAGATGTATGGACTGCGACTGGGGAATGGAAAGACTTGTCATCTCTCTTTATTTGTATTTGACGAAGGTTTACATTACTCTGACAGTTGCGAACGATGATATAGCGTTCCGAGATGTTTGAGTGACGGGAGACCTGGCCAGGCGCCTTGCATCAGTCCGGCATCACCGCCGGGCCGTCTTCGAACCACGGGTCAGGGAATTCTGAACATGGAAATAGAAAAGGAGGAAAGACGATGATTAAATGAGAAGGGGGTCGTCGCAATTAGAAAATAATGATGGTCGATTTTTCTTTTTATTTATATTTCTTCAAGTAGGAGAAAAAATTAGAAATAGGCAATGATTTTTCATTCAATAAAGCTCGGTACTCTGGTATGTCTGATATAATAACGACTAGAATTTATGTATAAAGAAGGTAGATAGGATAGATAACAATTTTATTGAGCTGTATCCAACAAGCTAATTTATAAGTGATCATTATGATTCCCAATTTCCAAAATCAGTACATGGATATAATATTTAGCGAAGGAGAGGGGGCAGAGTGTAATTGAACCCAATTTATGAAATTACTTCCATGGTCATGATGGTCAACTACAAGAGCTTACATTTTTGAATACCACATGTGTTTTGCGTTTCGCAAAATGGTGAAACTAGGACAATGAATGGAAGTACATTTGAAGACTTAAGTAGAGAAATAATGATGGAAGTAAAGAAGCAGGGCGAAGGAGGAAAGGATGAAAATAGAAGGAAAGAAGATAATCATCATGCATGGTGTAGGTGAAAACAAGACGAACAAAGAAAAATGATAGTGGAGAAGGAGAAGAAAAAGAATACAGTGATGATATTGATGATGATGATGATGATGATGATGATGATGATGATGATGATGGTGATGATGATGATGATGATGATGCTGAAAGGAGGGAAAAGATGGAGGAGAAGAAAGAAAGGAGAATGGGAAAGAGCAAATATAGACAAGGAAGAAGAAAAGAAAGATGGAAAATATCGTAGAGAAGAAGGGAAGAAGAAGGAGCAGCACGAGGGGCCAAGAAGAAGAAGAAGAAGAAGAAGAAGAAGAAGAAGAAGAAGGAGAAAGTGATATTGATATTGATGATGATGATGATGATAATATTTGATGATGGTGATGATGATGATGATGATGATGATGAGGATGATGATGATGATGATGATGATGATGATGAAAGGAGGAGGGAAAGATGGAGAAGGGGAGAAAAGAGAGAACGGTTCAGAAAGATCGAGAAGTAAATACGGAGAAGAACATAGAAAATGTAGAGGAAAAGAGGAAGAATATTATACTGTATAAGGAGGGTGGGAGAAGTGGGAGGAGGAGGAGAGCAAAGGAAAAAAATACCAGAAGGGGAACAGTACGAGAGATATGATGAAAGGTCAATAAAAATGCTATAGGGAAAATGAAAGGGAAACGTGACAAAAAGTTGCTTCTTAAGTGCAGGAATGGCATTAAAATATCGACGATGGGCAAACAAATAGAAGAAATTACAAACTAAAGAATAAGCTTTGCTAAGAAAAAACAGAAGAGGGAGGATACAAATAACGTTGATGGATGAAAACGAGCATAAAGCTTGACGAAGAGAAGGAAAAGTAACAATTTTCTTCCCATTTACAATCGTAATCAAAGCTGATTGTTGCAATAATGTGACCGAGATAGCCACTCACCTATAAGGATGACATAAAGTTAAGTGCCAATTTACTGTACTTGTCGGGACGAAGACAGAACGTAGACGGTCGAAATGGTTTATGTTTCTAGATTGCCAATTTGACAGTCAAGGGGGCGAGAGAAGGAGATTTGATGATGGCAGTAAAACACAATTACAAGAAAACACGTTGGATATCCATGACCAAAATAGATAAAGGGTTAGTGATTTGGCTGGCGAGATATTGGTACGGAATCGAAATAATAAACGGGATTTGCAATATAGTCCTTCATTAATTTGTACGCGAATGTTGAAGCGCACGGATTTTATGGTGGTGTTAAATTTGTTTAGTGTATTTGATGTTGTGATTTGAAATATTGGAAATAAAACTGCATTCCTAAATTAAATTTGTTCATGGACATTTGGCATTTTCTCTTCACAGAAAAACAAAATGTTGGCATGTTTTATTTTCACTTACAGTAATTGCAATCTTGATTTGAACGAGCCACCTATCCGGGACAATCAATACTTTGACCCAATTCTGAAATATCACCTCGACCTATCTCGTCTAGTCGAGGAGGAAAATAGGCTAATCTTTTGAATGAAGAAAAAAATACTTTAATGGATACTGTGCGTAATTTTCAATCCGTCCGAATAATTTGTCCGTTTGCCATCTCGATAGTAATCTTGCTCCTACTATTGACTTATTGCAGGCTTAAAGGCAAGGAGTCTCATTTTCACCCCCCCGCAAAGTAAAACATCCCTCATGTCCTTATAGGGTATTCATGAAGGACATGTCTGAAAAATCTGAAGATCAGTAATTACCAAGGATTTGAAAAATGCCACCAAACCAAATGCCACCTATTGAGTGTACTGTCTGTTCTATGCCATGCATTTTTGTCTCTATGCTCCGAGACAATAATTCAAATCATGTCTAACCATCACTATAACTCCACTAAACCTGCGTTTCTAGCTCGTATATACTTTGCCAAAGGTTCTTCGATAGCAATTTCTTTTATAAACCATTGTATTTGCATACTGCTATTTTTTAGGCAATCCAAGAATTTACGCCGTGCCTTTAATTCTTTAGTCACGTCAGTGACGTCACAGCAAATTCTCAGTATCACCTCAGTGCCATTGTTCATCATTATTGTGTGTCGTTCAACAAGTTATAAATTAAATATCATTTTCGATGCCACATTCATCTTCTTGCGTGTACCACTTCCTTCGTCTTATGTTTTTTCTTTCACTTCTGTGACTATTTTAAGAAAGAAGGCTTCTAATTACTTCTTTGCTCCTTTCTCCTTGTCTCCTCCTCCTCCTCCTCTTCCTCCTCCTCTTTTTTCCTCATTTCCTATATCATCGTCGTATAAGGTCATTCAGCATGTCGTTACTCTGGCTATTCCCAAATTTTGGAATACATTACATATATTTTTGATTTCTCAACATAACAAGATTTTAACAACGATGAACACGAAGTGTACAATATGGAAATACCGTACATTACCCTAAAAATCATACACGTCTCCACACGCAGCAGAAACCAGGATGTTAGAATAACACCAGTGTTATCATACCACGCGTTTTTAATTAAGCACCAGTGAGTGTTCAATCTGGCACCCAAAATTTGTTTTAGATACGATACAACACAGAGAGAATTTAACCCTTTAGTATTTTGTGATTTTCTGTTAACACCGAGCTTTAGTTTAAAGATAGATTTCAGGATTTGCAAGTCCATCACTTTCCTTTATTATGATTACCAAACGGTAGTAAAGTACTTACAAATGGTGTGTTGAAAGTTTGAGATCCATACGTCACGAACTTATTGTTTTATGTGGAAAAACTAATAACAATATGCTACCAGAATATTATTCTTTCCATGAGTTTAAATTTTGCTCAAATTGCAGAACACGGTGCGCAAGACCAGTTGACGAGCAGTGGTCGGCTACGCGTACACTGCTATGGTTTTAACGGTTGAACTTTGCATGACCTTCGGCTAGCGGCCGATCAGACAATTTTGGAAATAACAGAACGTGCTCGTCACTTAGCAAATTTTAAAAATTTAACCGTCCAGATTTTCAACAAAACTATTTTACCCAAAGGTTCTATGACAGGTGTTTATTTATACTAATCTTCCACACTGTGAACGATTTCAGCTGACTTTATTCATTTGCCGTTTTCTGCATGGTGTGCAAATTCCGAACTCTATCTTTAAACACCGTCAGTAACATAGCGCCAGTAGTGTTCAATCTAGCACCCGAAAGATGCTGTAGATAACATATATGATGTAAAGATGGCACAGAGAATTTTAGCTTTTTTATTTTCTATTAACACCGAGCGTTAGTTTTAACACCATGTGAGTTAACACATCTTAATCCTGCATGCTCTGAGTCATCATCTTTCTTACAAGGATTACACAGTCTTTCCCAGTTATCATTACAGACTCCTTCAACATCTCTTTATAATCAGTTACCAATCACAAT
>JZLH01S0603724.1:6662-17381 GCA_001188425.1 Eucidaris tribuloides | reverse complement strand
AAAACCTGTTTTCGATCGTACCATCACCTGCGATCACAAGTGATTTCCATGGTTGTCGTACGATAAATCGCACGATCTAGCTGCAACTACTGGCGATCACCTGCGATAACTCGTCGTAACTCAATCGCAGGTAGTCGCAACTGCTAGTGTGACCAAGGCCTTAAAATCATTTTGCATCAATGGTGGCTCCATGTACCTCATTTTAGGGTGCTTATTAGTCCTTTTTAGGCACAGACATGGTTCTTGAAAACGCGAATCCTTGCAGTATGATACCAATAAGAACATTTTGAACGTCAAAATGGTGTTAAAGGCATTGTATAACAATGTTTCCAGTTTAAAAAAATCTGAGCTACGTGATTTTCCATGCTACCAGTGTCTCTGATATGGTCTAAAAATAAGGCCCTGAAAAAATTGCAGTTTATAACGATCATTAAATGCTTTGAAAAAGTGAAAATCATTGAGAGACCATTCCAGTTCAGTTTCCCCAATAGACTGTTGTGTTGCAGAATTTCCTATCGGCCGAGAATAATTAATGTGTCAATGTATATCTGCACATATTTTACTAGTGACAGCATAACTGTCCAAACTTTCGTGTTCGGGTGTTTATTTGTCCATTCAAACACTGTCAGATATGTCAGATAGATCTAGCAAAGCTCGACAATTTTTTTAAACGGGTCTTCCACAGTGTTATACATGTATAGCGTCTTTACTTAAATACGCACCAAAAATTGTACCACTATTTTGATAAAATTGGAACCTTTTAAGAACCCCTTTTAGAGTGTATGACGATTCTATCAATGACACATTTTATGATAATGCTATCCAGTTAAACTTGAGAGTGAGACAATAAAAACATGCCAATAATAATGCAGCATTTTTCTCGTCGTCCTCACGACTGGCTAAACATAACAATATGCACTTAAGCAATCAAATTTCACCACGATTGCATACCCTTTAAAATAGAATAAAAAGTATACGTACTGGCACCCGGGACTGGTACATATAATATACACACTGTGTGCTCATTAAAACACAAGTCGTATGCTTTCAGCCGTTACCATGGCAACACATGCATTTGAAACCAATCATGCCAATGGTACGTTCATCACGCGAGATGTTTTCAATATGGCTCGACGTATGTATTTCAGGCCGCAGACGGCATATTTTTGGCGGGAATTGATTCTGTGTATAGTCTGCCCTTGTTGTTACACGACATGAATGATGGCTCCGAGGGCGGCACCTTTGATCTTCTCCTTTTCGGAGCAACAATCCATAATCGTGGCTCTGTCATCCGAATATTAATCTTCCGTTGCCATGGCAACGTGTGTAATACCAGTAGTGCTCGAGTCGCGGTCTTATCAGTGCATTATCGTTATCGTCATAATCTCCAAGATGTCGCACCGGGGGGAAGGGTCGAACGGGAAAAATCGTTGGAAGTAACAGAATAATTGGGTAAAATCTTCGATGAACCCATCAAGATTAATCAGTTGGTTCCTATTGAAAATATTATCAACGATGATTTGTGTAATATCAAAGTATCTCGGCCTTACTTGGTATAATTTATGGAGACTTGGGTGTGTTCACCCCGTAATTATTATTATCATTGACAACGTCATCAGTGATATCAGAGTCCTATTCTTCTTGCCCCCTCCTTGTCATACTTCTTATCTTGAAGTTCCTTCTCATGTTTTCTTTATGTCCATTTGCTGGTCTTCTACCATTTGTTTTTAATATACTCCTCCTCCTCTTCCTCCTCCTCCTCCACCACCACCACCATCACCACCACCACATCATTCCCCCTCCTTTTCCTCCTCTTCCTCTTTCTTCTTCGTTTTCGTCCCTCTTTTGGAATTTTTGCTTTCATCCTCTTCCCTCTTCCCTCTCCCCTTCCCCTTTCCTCTTTAATCTTCTCTCTATCTCTGCCTTTATAATCCCTTCTCCTTGTTTACTCCTCTTCTTCCGCTCAAAAGTTGCTCTCCTCTTCATCATCATCATCTTCTCCTTGCTCTTAATCCACCATTTCCAATATCTTCTCCTATTCCTTCTACTAATTCTCTTGAACTCTTTTCTCCCTCAAATGATCATGATGTCCTTCTTCTTGTCCTTTTCATCAATCATCATTGCCAAAATCACTTCCATCTACTTTTAAAGAGAATACACAGTACTGGTTGATTATTTGCAGAACAACAACATTTTAATATCAACTGCTTTCAAACCTTCTGTGAACAGATGGTATTCTAAAAATGTCACTATAGTACAGGAGAGAGTACTTGAAAACAACAGAACACTTCGTTTTGGACATATCTGTTACACAAATCCCCACTGCTGACAAATTACTAACACAGAAATCTATATGTGGGACTATGTTAATTGTTGCCATACACACTGCAGCAACGGAGCCTACTCCGTCGGGTACTCAAACTGCCAATTCCTCAACTTTTTATTGCATATGAAGTGCATTAGTCCCACATTATAATGCAAATGTAATTTACTCTCAGCTGGAAAATATGGAAATGTGAAATTTTGATGAAAGATTTCCCATCATCAACCAGTACTGTGTATTCTCTTTAAAAAGTCATCATTATTTTGATTCGTGATGCACTTACATGTACACTATAAATCACGAATGTATGTGTCAGGATATAGGAGCACGTGTTAAGCCAGTGGGCATTATGATCGAGTCGCGTTGTTCCTCAAAATTATCATGTGCAGACGCTTACGTTTTGCAGACTTTCCATACAACATTATCACAAAAATCGATTACTTGAAAATGCTACAGAATCCTTCTGATCGTCGTTGCTATGGTAACGCGCGTAATACAAGTAGCACTCAGTGATGTCATGTTCTCATCTATCAGGGGGCAAAATATTGACACGATTGATGTAAATCAAATAAAAACGAGTATTAAGCCGTGAAATATGTGGATATGCATTTAATTCGGACTTTGTATACCGTAATCAAGTGTGACAAACGAATGCCTCGAGGTTTTATAGCCATACATCATCTTGAGTTTAATTAGCTGCTCTGTCTGTTCAATGATATCACTTAAACATCTTCCATTTTCTCACGTTATACGCATATTAACCCAAGTTCATCAAAATAGATCAGATGAGATAGATGAGGGGCCAAAGTGACTGCTGAATTGGGTTCTGTTCAGTTCGAACAATGAGGCACATCTTTGGTTCGAACCACAGATCCGTAGTATGACTTGCATGTGAATATGACAGGCCTGTCCCATCTTTGGGTGATGTAACAAAAAAGCACGTTTACAGATTTCACAAGCGATAATCCCTCCTCCCCCCCCCCCCTCCCCCGCGGCTAACTGTTTTGTTCATACATCGTAAACCATGACACTCTAAATGTTTAACACGTAAAATTAAACTGCCGCACCTTTAAACGTCAATTTCTTTGAATCAATCGAGCTTCTTTGATGAGCAATGAAGAAAATAACTATACCTTAATTCAGCTTAAAGAATTCTTTGGCTTGATATATTTCGGTGTCTGTGATCTAAAGATATCTCCACACAAAATCTCAAATCATCTAAGCATTTGATTACTATTCCAATTTATCACGCCTTCAGTATTATTTATTGAATTATTACTACACATTCTTTGGTCAAACTAATTAGATTTCGCAAGTAACCTGTGCGTGTCATTATGGATTAGTGATTTTATCAATTCTGCACCATTCTATAGCGTTCATTATAAATTGTAATGGAAAGCGTGAAGAAACATTTTATGGATGATTTACAAACAGTTTATACTTGAATACTTGTTTCCTCTAACCAAGACTAGATTAGAGTTTTTGTCTCTCTTTTTCATGTCACAATGGTCACGAATGCAATTTGTAAAAGGGATTCGCTGACTATCAAATCAAAGTTTATTTTCTTATATTCTATTCACATATTATAATTCGAAGGAGATGAAAGTAAATTTAATGGGCTTTCGGCCTGATTCATGTTTTCAGCTCAAAAAGGGTAATAAGTGTTATGATACAAGACTAACTACGCATTGTTACTGCCAAATGATATAGGCCTATACAAAATCCAGTACACGCAGCTATCAGTGAAAAAATAATCTTTTCTAATACTAGAACCCTCAATTTTCCAAGTTTATCAAATTTTCTGAGCCGAAATCATCAAACAGAATTTACCCTCTACAAAATGTATGACCAATAAACAATGATACGATCTTTAGTCACTTTTGTGTGTACCAATACCACTCCTGGTATTAAATGGGTCACTAAATATACATCTGATATAGACAGGCTGCTGACTCAATATTAAATTCGTACACGTGGCGTACAGGTATTCAATATCATACCAATACGATACTAGTATTCACAAAACGATAATTTATCGCTTAGGCCAGGTCTGAAACCGTCTGGTCATTCAACTTTCACATATTAAGGGATTGTAAAGCTCTTTCGTACTACCTTATCCTTTTAGCTTTGAATGAATTCCACCCCTTAGTGAACAGCAAATGACCCGTTAAAGTACCTGCCAGAGAAGCACAGAAGCCCCGAGAATTAGGCGACAGATTTTGCCAGTAATCCGCTTGTAATTTGGCCGTTTGTGATATTTTCACTTTGTTGTCCGAGACCATTATGTCACAAAAAAAGAATTCATAAAAGTGTGCTATCAGGATAGATTAACTTCTAGCAAATATTGGTGCCGTTAAGCTTGATCTTTTGAAAGATGTGTGTGTATTTTTTTTTTTATAGTTTGGGATTATTTTCGGATTTTTTTTTCACGGTAAACGAGGTTTCACTGTGTGATCGTTCGTGAAAGTCGTGAACTTTTTTTTAAAGAATAACTTAAATGTTATCATCAATAATACATACCAAAATGAAAGAATAGATGAATAACTGACTGACTGGATTAATGAACTAAAGAATGAATGAAAGGTTGTGTAAATGAATGAATGAATGAATGAATTAATTAATTAATTAATGGATGGATGGATGGACGAATGAATGGAATCAGAGCAAAATAAAAAAACGTACAAGTTTAAAAGGAGAAAAATAAGACAACACTGATGACAAAGATGGTAATAGAGGAATAAAGATGATGAAAGTTTTTGTCGAGAGGACAAAAGAAAAACAAGAGTGGAGAGAGATCGGATGAGGGAGGAGAAGGAGGACAGAACAAAAAAGAGTTCGGTCACCGAAATTGTTTGACCCATTTATTCTTGACCAAATGATTTAAACAGACATCACGTACAGCAACGATTGTTTTCAGTGCCCCCATACTGTCTTCCTGGCTTTCCAAAATCTTGCTTGGATAACGGGACCAGGATGTTATACCACCAGGAAGGGGCTATCGCCAGGTCACCGCCCCTGCCGATTCCCATCGCCTCCACACCTGTCCCACTATTATTTATCTTCTCGCGAGGACAGACGTATATAGGACGCAAATTTACAGAAGTGACTTAAAGGCAGGGGATCTCTTTTTTAGGCCTAAAAATTGACATTGTATAAATAGAATGGCATTAAAAAGAAAATGCCATCGGGGAACCTTTAGCAAAATATAGGAGCTAGAAACTCAGTTTTAGTGAAATTATAGTGACCGTTAGACTCAGATTTGAATTTTTTCTCACGAGAAAAAAATTCCTACCATAGAACGTGCACTAAACGGCTATTGTTTTTCTTTTGCATTTTTCAAATTCTGGGCAATCACTGACCCCCAGATTTCACAAACATGCCCTTCATCAATAGCCTGGGGGTGTGGGTTATCTTTTCCTGGTCTGGGGGGGGGTGTTTGCAAATGAGATCCACTGCCTTTAAAAAAAAAACGACGGATTGTCAGTCATGAAGACAGCAAAATAAAATATATTTGATTTAATGATTGTGATTTTTGAAATAGGTCTGTTGTTTTGCGAATGACACGTACTACAAGTGTAATGGGACCAGCTCCCTTGTGGAGCAAGATGCGAAATGGCGATATCTCATGAAATGAAGAGTGGCCGATATGCAAGAAAAGGAAATGAAATTACTCCGAATCGAATGAAATATATTGTAAAGAAAAGTTTATCAGTAACCAACAACCCGTGATTGGAATTATTGGAGGAAGTTATACAAATAATTATAATTATTATGTATGTATGTATTCCAAAAACAATAAAACACAAAAAAAAAAAATGGTGAACAAGATCACTCTTTAAAGGCATGAATCCTCTCTTCTTTTCCTCCAGCAGCACAACAAAATATCACTCATGCCCTTTATGCTATCTATGAAGGACGTGTCTGTGAAATCTGAAGATCAGTAATTACACAGAATTTACAAATTCACCAAATGGTATAATTGTCAGTTACAGTCTCCGTATGAAACCCACTAATTTGAGTCAGTTCAGTATATTTCAGTATTCATGTAACGGCGTATAGAAATTAATCTGCATGAGAGTTATGAATACAATTTGTCATGTTCGGGAATGCATATGGTAGTAAATAAACTTCACATGCACTCATGCATAAGGGTCTGAAACTAGACCACGAATTTCGTGTGTCTGTATTACTTTGTGCGTGAGTTTATTGGCAGTGTAAATAACACTCACAATGCCCGGGGGGGGGGGCAGTCAAATTTATTGCTGTACACATGCGTGACCAAAAAAACGCGTTTAAAGGGGTGTTTTTTTTTCAGTTTTAGCCGCGGGCCGCGCGTGCACTCGTTAAGGGTATCAAAAACACAGATTTTCCAAAAAAAAGGTGGTTTTGAAAGATTGGTCAAAACACGGGGTCAAACGTATTTAGGGTATGGTTTTTTCCAAGTTTTTTTTTAAAGACTGGCCAAACGTGTTTAGGGTATGTTTTCCCCCCAAGCTTTTGTCTATTTAAGCTTATTGTTAGCAAGTAGACAATACTTGTTTAGGGGTTATATTCTGGCGACAACTTGTTTAGGGGCCAAAATGTGTAAATGAAGCCCGCGGAAAACTTGTTTAGGGGGTTATTTTGCACACAGAGAAAAACTTGTTTAGGGGGTGTCTGGAAATGATTTGGTCACGCATGTGTACAGCATTATATTTGACTGGCCCCCCCGGGTCACAATGTTACCTATATGATATGATTGCAATTATCACCAAGTGAAATATTGCTTAAACGCATCACTAATTTTCCCTGTATACTCAACATCATTGTATAGACATGGATGACTATTATAACACTTTCTCCATATTGTCTGCGTGTCTCCAATGCTTGTCACCGTACTGTAATCGTATATCTAGAATCGTAGGATCAAAACCGCGGCGTGAGAATTCCGGTATGCGTGGCTGAGAAAACGCTTCCATTATATGGAAAGGATGATGAAATTTTATAGGACACCCCAAATATACATTTACCGATCAAATAAATGGCCGGGGTGCCCCATGGGTAGCGTGGCCGCTCCATACCTGTCATCGCTTACTCACAAATTGTAAAGAGATCGAAGATATACCGCGGCGACTTTTGTCGTATTCTTTTAATGAAAGTTTCTCCCCAAGAATCAACTCCCATATCTTGCTATCTATACACGGTATACCCTTCGAATCTTGGGCTAAAATGATTGGTATATTTCTTTATCGTCGCTTCAATCTAGCCGCACCAAATCACAAGTGAAAACCGAGCGGCGTTTTCAGAATATGCCGTAGAGGGCGGTTATCACCAACATGTGACGGCCAAAAGCGAAATGGAATCAGATCATATTTTTGAAGTCCTTTTTGTACAAATGACTATCCATATGTTGTACCATTTCGGGAATCAAATTTCGGCCGAAAGCCCTCTGTTGCTTTCCTTTTAATATTTGCATCATCGTTGGAGAAAACTTCCGAACGAATCAATCATGTTAGACGAAATAGAGCAGAAGCCCGGAGCAGATATAATCTCAAAAATAGCTTTAGGGGTCACCGTCAGAGGAAGTTCCCTCGTCAAAAATACGAACTCCGAAAATGTTTAACTTACAAGAAATGATTCAAATAAGTCCAGCCATGCAAAACATCGATGTTATCACCCACCATACGTTTGATATTTTGTACTGAACGTACATCAGACTAAAACCGATTTTATCATTATCATTTCCGTTGTGCAATTGACTTTTTTAACCCGTACGAATACTTTCAATCAACGATTTTCATAAACAATACCAAACTAACATACCATGTCATTTATCATGAATTCACGGTTCATTTGAATTTCATCTTGGGCATGCACTTCGAGTAATTGCGATGAAATGTCTGCCGAATACTCGAAAAAACGCGGGAGACTGGAGTGCGAATTCTTTCAACAGACTATTTGCTCTTTCCATTGGAGTGTTTGACGTAGCAGCATCTTGAGCAGCCGAGCGTGTGAGCTACACAGCTCCAGACACTCCTCGAGCTGTTAGCCGCGCCCCACGGGGCACTTTGAGGATGGGGTCGATGTGGGAGACGCTCAGGTGATGGTTGATAATGATTATGTGAGGCAGGCCTATCGGTGGACGACTCACGCTTTCGTCGGTTGTCCGGCAGAAGGGCCCTGGCATATGTTCCCGGCAGAAGAACCTTAACGGTAAATTTTCTCTAATTTGAGAAATATTGCTTTATTTTATATTTACACTGAACAGACCGACAGAAGGATCTAAACAATATCACACGACCTTGATTTCATGTGAAAAGAGCCAATGGTTTCAAGTTGGAGGGAAATAAAGGTAAACGCCCTTCTGCCGGGAACATTTGCTAGGACCCCACTGCCGGACAAGCGACGCCTTGCTCTCTTGCCCACACTAGTCTGCAGGCACTGACTTTATTTTGGCACTACAATTTCACAGAGCCTTGAGCCAAGACTAATCTTGTTGGCTAGGGCTTGTGCCATTGGAAATACTAGTCTGCAGCACATATTGTTCAGACCCTGATTGGAGTAGCACGACGGACAAGGGTTTGTGCCTGCAAACTATGCCCACACGGCCAATTTGATCATTGGTGGTTGCTGTCCACCCCCCCCCTCCCACAGGCCTTAAAGACGCTAAGTCCTGTTTAAAAAAAAAAATGTTGAACTTTGCGATCTGACATATCTGACAGTGTTTAAATGGACAAATACACACCCTAGAACACAAAAGTTTGGACAGTTATGCTGTCACTAGTAAAGCATGTTCAGATACAAATTGGTAGCCGATAGGAATTTCTGCAACACATCGGTCTATGGGGGAATACTGGACTGGTCTCTCAAGTCTCAATGATTTTCACTTTTTCAAAGCACTTCATGATCGTTTTAAACTGCAATTTTGTTCAGGGCTTCATTTTTAGACCATATCGGAGACACTGGTAGCATGGGGAATCATGTAGCTCAGATTTTTTAAACTGGAAACATTGTTATATATACAATGCCTTTAAGAAGTGAGAAGAAAAGGTGATAATAATGTATGTCGCATTTTTGTCTGGCTTCGGTCTATTCTTCGTAATAAGGAAGGAATGAGGTGGAATAAAAAATAAAATGAGAGAGAACCATAGTGCATTATGGTTGTCCCCCCCCAAAAAAAAAAAAAACAAAAAAAAACAAAAAAAACAAAAAAAAACTCAACCATCAACTGCGATTACACTTCGCCCTTTTCGATTATATTTTACATCTTATCAACAATTCCAGCGAGAAGCGTCATTTTGTCAAAATTTTATTAAACTCAGCATTCAAATCTCTTGGATATAAAATCTCTATGCATAACACATTGTAGCTACAGGACTATTCACTGAGGCAAAATTTCATTTTTACGAATTGTCTGTTGTTATTCATTTAAATGGTATAATTAAATTTATTAACAACCACTATGTGTAATCCACGTTAATTACAAATATTGTTCGAATTGTGCCATCTAAAAATCCAAAGACCGATTTGCCTGCACGGTCACGTGTAATTCATCTATATAGAACAAATGCATTAAATTGACAGCGATAAATAAGTTTAATTGAATTATCTTCCTCCAATATTGCATTCCTAACACCCTTCCCATTTAATTTTCTCAATATTGATAAATTCCATTACAGCGCAAGACAACCGCAGCCGAAAATCTAGCCGCAGTACCGATTCCATTTTACGCTTCGTCGCGATCACGCCGCTTCCACGCCACTTCGAGCTATACAAACCGCTGAACAGAAACGTCGTGATGTCAGCCAGAATATCACTCATTTCGTCCAGGCGTCACAGATTCTGAGTGGCGGTATTAGCAGGCTACATTAATGTTTGATACAACATCATGCAGTAAAAACAAGTGGATGGCGAGCTGGGCGACGCTATTAACAGCGGGAATATAAAACCGTGGATCTATTATTCATTTAGATGAAGTATCAAGCAGTGACAGGTCCGATCACTACAGGCGATGGGTTGCCATATTTCATACCAAAGGGCACAAAATGTTTGAGTGCATTGAGGTCGCACAAATTCCCCCTTATGCAAATTCTTGCATTTTCCAGCGGCGATTTGCGCCTGTTCTGTACCTGATATTTCAACCCGTATTCATGGGCTACAAAAAAATAGTCCTTATCCAAATCAATTAATTTCTTTCACGGGTACAGCACATTGAAGTCCACTCAACCCCTATCAGAAAATTTTGGTAATACTTAATCAAATCTACCCCCTCTTGGTCACCGGCCCATTCATTAAATTAACATTTCTTATTCTTTGGCGTTGGGGGTCGGATAGCACATTTTCTGGATTTCTGACTGTGTTATTTACGAACGCGCTGCACCTTGAAGCGATGTCATCTTTCAAGTATCTGCATTCTT
>JZLH01S0603722.1:184450-197280 GCA_001188425.1 Eucidaris tribuloides | reverse complement strand
CTTTTGGCATGTCCGTGCTTGAAATAATGCAATTTGGTGCATATTTATACTCATGATCCCAAAAGAGTGGAGGGGACAAATGATATGATGTCCCCCCATTTTGAAAAGTGGAGGGGATATGCCCCCCGTGCCCCGCCGGTTGACGCCCATGATTGAAATTTACTCCATTTGATAGGGTACTCCTGTTAAATGGTTAAAAAATGCCTTGCAAATGCCTACCCCATTAAGTGGAGACCACTGTAAACGCTTTCTAAACACATCCCGCTGAGATGTTTAGAGGCCAAACGTCGTACGCCAAATCACTGAACATCGGTGTCCAATTTTTAAACGAGTGTCAATAATCTATATAACCATACATTTTCAAAACACTAATGATTAATTGCTAAACATGACATTTACAATGTATTTGTGCCTTTGTGTGCTGCGTGGACGTGCAAATGCATCATAAGATGTCCGAAATTTACTCTCAATTCAATCATTAAGGATTTAATAACTGATTAAAACTGTAAATATTCCCTATACTGGCGAAAAATTGTATTCATGTAATGGCTGATTTACTACTCTCGATTTCCCCTTGACCTGAAGAGCATTCTATAAAACTCCCTCAGTACTAACTAATGCTTGATGGACTGAACATTTTATCTGCACTAAACTTATCAACTTTAATTACAAGATTACGATGACCTTGTCAAATACATAATTAAAACCCAATACATGTTCTGCCAAAACTCTTATTACCAAACAAAATACAAATCTTTTCTACATTTTTTGGCACACACTCAAAATCATTGGCTAAAATTACGTCTCAAAACTTAAATTGACGTATGTATAACGCAATTAAATTTGTTTGCAATGTATGTTGTAATGGTTGAGAAGGACGTGTAAGAAGCGTAATTGCAATTATTTGATATCATTGTAACAGTGCCTGGAGATAAAAGACTACATGTTTCATACGCAGTCGTCACGTGGGAAGAAACTGTATAGGACCGCCCAATAATTTAGTGATAGTGTCAATCAAAAGGTTACCAGTACCTTTGATGCTGATAGTTGAGGGGTTTTATTTGACACAGGGTGCATGGGGGTAAAATGACATTAAACAATTATTAGAAAGAAAGGGCAACTCTTCTGTTTTTGTTTTTAGAATTGAAGAATGGGAACAATGTACTTTCTGAAGAAAAATCATCTGCGAAAGGAGTGCCGCAGGATTCTCTGTAAGGGCCCCTATTGTTCATACTTAAAAAATATTATTAATGACATAAATTCTGCTTTCAGAAACTGCAAGGTAAATCTTCATGCGGATGATACCGTCATATAAATACGATCAAATATGGACAAATCCAAGTGCGCATTCTTGTCCCCCCCCCCAAAAAAAAAAGAGAGATGGCAGAGAAAAACATTGGGGATAGGGTGGGTATTTCACACTTTCCCCTTTCTGCTCTCTAAATGGTTGCCTGTGATGCCAACTCCTTCCACTCCGCCCCCTAAAATCCTGGGTAGACTACAGCACAGGTCAGGTGACCGTTGCTGCTCCACATGGGACGAATCAGAAACATTTCTATATGATTTTATAACTATATCAACGCTGCAGACAATGTGGTCCGTACAATGTGGTACGAATTAACCCCCGACGAGTTTGAGAAACAAACCAATTCATTTCCAAATCGATTGTGAAATGTATGAGATGGAAGGCCCGGTCACAGAATGCCACCTATAGGGCCGAGAATTTTAGATCCGACGTTGTCCACAGTTCATGCACTCGTGGAATTATTCCACAAGGTTACTGAACGGTTCCTCATTTAATAATAATGTTGATGATGATGATGATGATGATGATGATAATAATAATATAATAAAATAAGAATGGGGAACGTCAATTGCTAGAATCACAAAACTTTTTTTTTCGGGGGGGGGGGTAGGGTCAGAATTAGATGCAACCATAAAATGTAGTATGGTCTCTTGGACTGTCTGTTGTGGCTGATTCACAAAGTTTGCAAGTACAATAGGAATTATATCCTACAAGTTACATTTGCACCTTGCAAATGCGACGCAATTTTGTAGAATATAGTTTATTTGATAAATGTATAAACAACTGTACAAATTAACTAAATTACTTATACTTGCTAACTGCTAAGTAACTTATGTACAGTTTTACTCCAGTTAACTTTCGAATAATGTTAACTTTTCCTTCTTTCAAATGACTGTGCATGTCCTGAAATACATACCACCATTGGCAGATTGGAGATTTTTCATCAGTCACTACTTATGATTTTTTTCCCTCCATTTTTGACCGACTGAGATTGAACTGTACAACTTTTTACAGTTTCCCGGCTTCCTTTGACCCGCCCCGCTCATTTCAATCAAGTCTGTAATTGCCGTCGGAATGGACTCTTAGGGGAAATGACCTTTGACCCTCGGGTTAGGACCCTGCAAATACACTGACAAATGGTGTGAATTTTGTCATTAATCTGCAGATCACGTCTGACTTAAGTCGAAGTTATTCGAACGAGTAAACCCATCATCCCGGCACCAGGCCTAAACACGCGATTTGGTTTCCAACATAGACCCAAACTTTAAAGACAGAGTACGGTATTTGCACGCCAGAAAACGGTAAAATGAATGAAATCAGCTCAAATCGTTCACAGCGTGAAGACTGGTATAAATAAACACCTGTCATAGAACCTTTGGGTAGAATACGTAGTTAGGGTGAAAATCTAAATTTACAAAGTCCACGGGCCGTTCCGTTAGTTCCAAAATTGTCCGATCTGCCGTTAGCCGAAGGTCGCGCGGAGTTTAGCCGTTTAACCAATTAGTGTGCTCCGCTGGTCATGCGAACTGTGATCCGCAATTTGAGCAAAATTTAAACTTGCGGAGAGAACAATATTCTGGTAGGATATCGTTATTAGTTTTTCTCATTAAATAACAAATTCGTGACGTATGGATCTCAAACTTTCAACACACCATTTGTAAGTACTAAACTACCATTTGGTATTGATAATGAAGGTAAGTGATGGACTTGGAAATCCTGGAATCAATCTTTAAACGGACAACGCTCAAAATATGTTTTCAGGAAATGAACAATCCGAGCATAAAATTCTGAGCACTTAAAATATACATTTAAAAATATACAAAATTAAATGTTTTTCATTGAATTTAGAGTGTGATGTTATAGCACTGTACTTGTGAATATATAATTGCAATTATATGCCAGTCAGAAATACCACACCACGATCAAATGGAATTAACCGTCAGTGGTATTGATGGACAATGACATGATTAGGAGCAATGACATAATTAGGAGCAATTGAAATTGGGATACCTTGGTTGAAAGGATTCATCTTGAAATTGTTTATTCAAGGAGAAACAAACATAAATGTACTAGTACAGAATTATGACTCTCAGACTCTGATAGAAAATTAACCTTTGCAAAACTGTGCAACAAATACCTGTCAGAGTGAATACTGTTGGTATAGTTGTTAAAAAAAAGGTGTGATCATTTGACCACAAAATTTTCACAGCATGAAGCCAGAACCCCTAAACACTGAAATTGATTCTAGAAAAGTTTTATCCCCAAATGATGACTTCTTTCAATCATGGTATATTTCTCACTGGCTAACAATGACCACAATAAAAAAATGTGAGCTACATAATCCACCATGCTCCAAATGTTTAAAAAGTCTAAAAATAAAAAAACAAACAAACGTTGGCCTTTTTGAAAATTATTATTTAGTGCTTAAAAAGTAAAAATCTACGGGTACTCAGGTAGAAAGCATTTACCATGCCCATTTCCTGCCATAGACATACTGTGTGTAGATCTAGGCTATTTTAAACTCCACCGCAGTGGAAAGTGTTCATCATGCATATCTTGCTAGTGGCAGCATAACTTTCCAAAGTTTTGCATTCTAAGGTGTTTATTTGTCTATTTAAGAACACTATATGTAGCTCACATAGCACAGTTTGACAACTGTTTGAATTGAAGCTCCACAATCATGTTAGCCTATGTCTTTAAACGTGGAGTTCTAGAAAACTGAACCTTTAACTGAGCAAGAAACGCCACCAGTCATGCAAGTAGTTATTTCATTTTTTTCTTCAGATTTAATTCATTGACAAATAAAGGCATCACAAAAACTACTGGAAACGGGGATTCTGAAGGCCATGCCATTTATAGTGGCATTCTGTATAGCCTATGGATCGGGGAAGCGATGTGTATAATTATTATATCTGTTCAGCACCGACAGCATGCACTGACATCGATTGAATGGGAATATAATTACTCGCATTCCAAGCACAATACTGCCTTTATTTTCCGAACCAATAATCACCAAATAAAAACGATTACAATGGCGATTGTGGTGAAAATTTTGCAATTATCCCCCACAGTGTAATCACTGAATTGGGCCTAGTATTCTGAGGATTTTCTCGAGAATTGGAGGCGGTGAAGTGGTGAACCTTTCTGGTAACCCCTTTTATGGTTAATGCTGGCCCACAACCAGGCTGAAAAATATATATATATGTATATATTTTTTTTTCGGGGTAACTTTATTAGAAGTAAGATGTTATACGTTGACAATTGTGCACTGTGGAAACTATAACGCCTATTACGATTTACGAATAACATTATCACTTTTATCACTTTTATCACTATTACGATTTACGAATAACATTATCACTTTTACTTTTCTTCCTTCATTTTCATTCTTTTTTCTTCTTCCACTCCTTCTCCGCCCAATCTTCTTCCTCCTCCTCTTCATTAACACCACCACCACCACCACCACCACCACTACCACCACCATCACCACCACCACCACCACAATCACCATCACCACCACCACCACCATCACCATCACCATCACCACCATCACCATCACCACCACCACACCATCCACCATCCCCGATCACATCACCGTATCACCACCACCGACCACCACACCACCACCACTACACACTCACACTACATCACCGACCACACCACAGCCACCACCACACCACCACCTAACCACCGGCCACCACCACCCACCCCACCCCACCACCACCACCATCACCACCACCACCATCACCATCTCCACCACCACTACCACCACCACCACCACCATCAGCAGCATCAGCATCATCAGCATCAGCATCATCAGCATCATTTGCATCATCATCATCATCACCACCATCACAATCATCACCGATATTCCTAAACAGATTTTGTAATCCTAAAAAATAAATGATTTGAGTCTAAAGACTTTAAAGATTGTGTCATTCATTTGCACGTCAAAAAACACCTAAATGAATGAAATCAGCTGAAATCATATCCAATGTGAATATAAATACATGTATAAATAGACACCTCTCATAGAGACTTGGGGTAAAATATTGAGTTTTGGTGAAAATCTGGACGGTTAAACTTCATCCTTTTTCAAATTACTCAGAAGCAATTTCAAAAAATCCGCGACGTCAAGCGTGCACGTGCCGTTCCAAAATTGTCCGATCAACCGTTAGCCAAAGGTCGTGCGGAGGTTAGCCGTTTAACCAATCAGTGCGCTCCGTTCGGTCTTGCGACGATACACATAACGCATTCGCAGTTTGAGCAAAATTGCATTCACGGAAAGAACAACATCTCTGGTAACATGTCGTTATTAGTTTTTCTCATAAACAAACAAATTCATGATCGTATGGATCTCAAACTTTCAACACACTATTTGTAAGTATCTAAAACTACGTTTGGTATTGATAATGAAGGGAAGTAATGGACTTGCATATCCAAACACAATCTATAAGATTGTGTATATGATTTCTACCCCGCCCCCCCCCTAAAAAAAAAAAAAAAACAAACAACAACAACTGGTTTATCGACTAAATAAGCAAAATAATTTATCATGTAAAGATTTACATAAATCTTCACCTTCACAAAAGACTTGGAATTAAACAGTCAAATTTAGTGAAATCAGGCGCTGATAAATCTTAACTAGAATACACCGACGTAACGTCACTCACTGGATTTGAATTTTACACGGTTTGCAAACTATAGCCTGACTGTCAGACCTGATTCGTGTATCATCTAGTGAAAACTGAATACCCCAAAGCGTACAAGATTAAAAAACAAAATCATACCAGTGCAGTAGGATCGACGCTTGTCAAGCAATCTTTGCTGCGGTTGGATTTTACCATATTCAAAATCAGTTGGAGAAATCTACATCCACCCAGTATCTAAAACATAGATACAACTTGAGCAACGGCCAGATTTCGTTGATATTTCATAAATGACTTGACACCAAATTTTGAACACTGTATTTTTTCATCTTTCTATAGTTGCATTGAACCTGAGCAAAACGGATTTGTGCACAAATCGAAAACACAATCTTAAGTATTGCCTTGCATTTCTTCAAATAGGTTTATCAATGGAATGACTTTGAAAAAATAAACAGTGTCATTCTTACACGTACGTGCACAACCTTGGAGCAAAAGCTTGTTTTTAAAATGGCCCTTACGATTCGAAATTATCAAGAAATATTAGCAACTTAAAAAACTCACGGTCCATGATATGGAATTGTAAATAATGTACCAATTCCAAATTTGTGCTAAAAAAATAACGCTCTGTCGTGCAAAGGGGACTTTATTAGGGGTGATTTATCGGCAAGGATTAAATGCCACTTTCCTGATACACTTGGCGATTCTACGTCTTATGGGAATTCCAATCGAAGCATATATGCACCTCTGGAATGAGATCTCATAATATTTCAATAATGATTACGGATAAACCAATTCTAACCACATTTATTGAAGATAGGTGAACGTAGGCACTAACTTATGTAGTAATTATGAATTCGTATGATGCACGTGAATGCCCAGCTTAAACTGACAGCTCCGCTATCTGTAAATGAATCAATTACAATTAAGACGTCCATATTCATGATATTAACTTCAGTCTAACTGCCAGTCCTGCATATAATTATCGTCATCGCTTGGGTAGTGTGAAGTGGAGCGAGGTAACTCGTCAATACTAATGGATATAATTAGTTATCATTTATGGGTGCAGGTGTCTCACTTTGTTCTGGAATTTCATAAAGACGTGTGTTAAATGGAGCGTTTTGCTTGTCTCTCTTACTATGCGCGTCACCATATTACGCTACCCGAAATAATTCAGCTATCATATTTGGCAGACAATCAGAAGAATAGACACATTTGTGTTGGCAACTCCAGTGTATCACGCACCGATGAACCATCATCAGCAGATCAGTTGTTCAGAAACTTCAGGGTATCACGTCCTAATCGAAGCGTTAAAATCTCACTTTATTCACGTCCCGCGTGTCTATGTTATAAGACTGAGTGACAGAAAGGAATAAAACGTATGGAATGCTTCCGATACAGCATAGATTTAACTGGCCAAAAAGTTATCAGACGTTCGAATTCCATTTCCGAATATCATATGTTGAATGCCATACATGCCCATTAGCAAATCAAACTTCTTGCAATAATTCAGCTAGAATTGTATAATCGCGATACGATTGTGATTATCAATAAGTATAGAGTATTATGAGACATACACATTTGTATGTATATCTGGAAATATAACAGTATTTACGAAATCAAAGTATTGAAGATTGCGTGTGTCTGCCATTTGAGTTTCGAGTTGTACCCAACCGAAGTCATGAACAAACGTCTCAAAGTTGTTTTTTTATTTATTTTTTTTAACATATTTTCTATGGCATATTCCCATAGTAACCAATCAATGTGAATCTTGATTACAAAGTTTATTTACATGAGAAAGTAGGAAAACCTCCACAGAACCCTCACCATGAACATGCGAAAATACTTGCGTCAGAAAACTTTCTATACTCTATACGAATTATGAATACACATTGCATGATATCAAACAATCATCTTCCAAACAGGACTGCAAACATGACAACCAGGAACGGAAATGATGACGTCATTGATGAAATGAATGATGGTGTTTGGTAAAATAATAATAATAAAACCCAGACCCGATGGATTATTTTCTGGGACGTCCACCAATAAATGTATGTAATAAGTAATTGGTTATAAACCGGGAATATCAAGTAAGGCAGCAGAAGAAGAAGAAAAAGGAGAAGGAGAAGAAGAAGAAGAAGAAGAAAAAAAAGACAAAAATTGTGATGATACTAACAATTACACCAAAACTTAAAACGTGAAGGTAACTGTGCATGTTATGATACGAGATCTTCTACTCTCGTTTCTTTCGAGCGTGATATATTTCAAGCAAGCCGACTTAATTTGTTTATGACCATTGCATGACAACTCTCATTTGAACAGAAACATGTAATCCTATTTTATGCTCACGTGCCTGCATTGCTGGATATTTGCTCTGGCAATAATACATATTTTGTCAGGAAGTAAATATTGAATTAACGCTCATCGCTCACGTTCTCTAAACGTACGAGACGTAGATATTTCTTGGATATGTTTTACGATATATTCAATTAAGAAGCCAACATGGTTTAAGGTGATAAATTTGTCGTTGCCATGGCGACGATGCAATTTGGCAAAAACTGAAAATTCCGTTAAAAATTTAGAAAGGAACGAACGCTATTCAGATATTATTTAAGATAGAATGAAGTTAATCAATACTGACGTGGGAATAAATGGCATGGCCATGTTTATTGCATGATTTTGTTGATTAAAACTTTGCTCAAATAAACAACACGTATAAAACAAAATGAACCCAGTGCTTCTACATGTGTGTTTTGTAGAAAACCTGAAATTTATAATTTGCGATACAACATATTAAAATCCAAATTAGATCTAAACCACAGGAACTGGTGTCGCAGTTAAGGAGTGTGTTGACATAGAAATGGAAAATTTACCTTTTACATCGATGAATTCTAGATCATAATTGAATTCATCAATTACCAAAAAAATAGCAAGGGTTTAGGATTAAAACTTAAACTAAAGTTACTGAAACGTTTAAATTACATTCTGATTTGACTCAGAGACTCTCAACCAGTCAACTAATCTAAGTTTTAGACCGTTCTAATCCTAAGGCAGTACATAAACTTAAACTATAGGAGTGAGTCTGGACACTTAAACTTGATTTTCTGAGAACGATCGCAGCTCGTTTCGCTCGGAATATAAGGGTTAATTAAAGAGCAGTCTATGACTTAAACTTCCAGTCAACCTAACTTTTCAACTTTCAACTTCGTGTAGCCCGCTCTGATTTTACATACATCAGCGACATGTTGAATGAAGTTCGACAGCTGTATGATTTGCTACAATAGATGGTTACCCCTTGAATGACACTCTCTCACGCTTGCTAACCGACCATGGGCATGTATTCATACAACTTCCGATTTAATGTTCATGTTGCGGTTAAAGGGAAGAAAACGATAATTAGCGAGTCAAGAACGACCAAAATGCATGTGTCAATCATTATATGATCTGATTAGACACATTATTCTGTTCTATTCTTTCATTTTTCCTCTTGAACCTGCCCCACTCCCAGAAAGAAAAATGACTGACAGTTTTCATGCACATGTAATCCATTTGTGTGACTGACGTGTGTGAGAGTGTGTATGTGTGTGTGTGTGTGTGTGTGTGTGTGTGTGTGTGTGTGTGTGTGTGTGTGTGTGTGTGTGTGTGTGTGTGTGTGTGTGTGTGTGTGTGTGTGTGTGTGTGTGTGTGTGTGTGTGTGTGTGTGTGTGTGTGTGTGTGTATGTGTGTGTGTGTGTGTGTAAAATATACGTGCACAAATCAGATCTCTTGTTCTGTAGTGATTTACGTCATTCTGAAGTAAGTTTAAAAGTCTGAAAGTACGATTACACGTTCAAAATATTAATCTGAACTTTGAAATTCCCATTACTTATACAATGGGGCATGAAATAATAATAATTTATTACTGTTTATTACAATTTATCTTAAATTGACTGTTATGCAGTGATACGTGATCAACGAACGCATATTATTTTAATTGTCATAATTAAGTCGAATTTATATGTCACTCTTTTAACCTTTGAGTTTTTTTTCCCGTGATTTCATCAGATTACAGGAAACGCACAAATATTGATTTTGGCATGAGAGCCACCCCGTCGCGATAATATTCAGCCAAGAATTGATATTGACAGTAGCAGCAGTCATGCAGATGTAAACGACTCCTAAATGACTTTATGATATAAAATTACGTCGATTATAATCTCATCAGCGTTAGGGTTGGCCAGTCGAGTTATGGACTAAAAGGTTACTTTATTATACAGCAAGGACTATTCAAATAACCAACAATACCACTAGGGGTTTATTCCGCCGATATTTCCACGGGCTGGTTGAAATCATTCGAGTGAAATTATTGCATTATTGTATTCGAGCACTTTAATTTATTTTTGAGGAGATCAAAATTGCTGATATCATCGATAACCCTCTGTCCATATGTTCATATACATGTAATTTCACGCCAGTCTGTTATCAAATTGAATACAATAGTTGGCGAAAAAAAAATGACGGACGTCCATGTTTGCTAAAGTCGAACTATACTGTTTGAAACGTTGAGGGCACTAGTATGCGAGAGAAGATTCATTTCTGGGGAAGGGCTGTCTCATAAATGAACAGTATGACTTGCTTTGGGTGCAGCATGCAGCACTGTTCAGAATCCTCGAAATTAATAACGAAACTTACATCAAACACATGCTGAAACTGATTTTATGTTTTCAAGTTACTTTGGATATGTTTGTCGAAATGAAACTTATGAATAATTTCATAATTTCATTGGAACTGGGTGCCAAATTAAACTTACAGAAAGAGATTAACACATAACCTCAAAATATTTTGATTGCTCAACTGACGTCAAAGATAATGCGATTTTGACGATATTATTACTATGGAATACAAATACAGAATTATCGATAATGCATTTACCTGTTGTAAAATTAGTTTAGCAACCTTCCGAGATTATGTTATATGACCAGAATTTCAACTGCAATTTACAATAACTCTCAAAGGGTCTTCACTTCATTTTTATTATTATTGATCGTGAACAACATGATATTGCCCTATGGCAAAAATAGCACAAACGGCAAACTTAACGACTGTTTGCCTTTATTCTGTGTGACAATACGTATCATGCCTGTCAGGGGGCACATTTTTTGATCGAGACACACATAATAGAGAGCATCAAGTGTGGTATGTTTCTGTATACTGCGAGGTCAGAAGTTATCTCTCTGTTTGGTGCCTTCGTTCGTTCGCGACGGTCTTACGAGACTGGTTGATAAAAAGGGTAGTTTACCTGTTCAAATAATGTGTGGTGGCAGTATGCACGTGGAATCCAAATACTAGTATTACTGTTTGTTTTATGTAGGTTTAATCGCTGAATATTGCTGTCTGGGGAATGGATATGCTCACGATGGTAAGATACACCAGCCGCGAGCCGTATATAACGTCATTAATGTCATAAATTTACATCTTTTCGGGCAGCTATTATTTACCTTAGCGTCGACCCAATGAAAACAAACCACGAATTTCCGCCGAATATACCGAGACCTGCAACGGGTAGGTAAGTTTTGTGTCAATTATTCTTCGATCGCGTGTCTGTCTATTCATGGCTACAATCAACGTAAACATCGCGAGGTGTTAGGATTTAGATAGGCTGGTATTGACCGGTCTACCTTACAATTGCGACCTTAATTAAGCCCTCCAAACTCGATTTCAGAACCATTATTCTCCATTCATATTGCAAGAGAGGTGGAAGTCAATCCACGCGATCAAGGCTATTTCTGTCCTTTCCCTCTAATCTCCCTAATGGAATAATCGCTTTCGAACTTTCTACAGCCGAACCGTTTAGCACGATTAAATACTTTTGAAAGTGATGATGTGTAACGATAAGATACTATACGGGACGCCACAAAAAGTTGTGGAAGGTTTTGTCAAAGATGTCCTTTCACTGACCTCCGAAAACTTCGATTAGTGCGGAACAGCGAGCTACCCGACATTGGACAAGTTGATGGTCACTTGACGGGGAAGCCAAGTCGCACTACAGGGTGTCGTCTGCTAGCAGTTGGAGGACCGCCAATCGTAGAGCGCACTTCTGATTCGCTAGCTTCGCCGAGCGATGCGGATGATTTGGTCCAACACCACGCCTCGGTTTTCATTGCCACACTTGAGTAGCATCGTGTATCGATGAATTAAAACCATATCAAACAATCACGGGATCATGGACACATCGGAGTTCTAAGAGGGACTGACAATGTCAACAGTGGCGGAATAAAAGTACTTCCGACCTCGTTTCTTTCAGTTAGGTTCCGGATCGCATCTCGCCGTCATATCGTACAGGAGTGTCGTGTAAATATCGTACACATTCGGAATTATTTGTGGATCATATAAGGGGATGCGCAGCAGAAGTGTCATTGACTCAATATATGATCTCGAGATGCCGGGAAGTATCATGTTTTGTATAGTGTTCAACTTAATTCAATAGTGATATTGGATATTGTGAATCCTTCGTGGTGTATTTCTGGTCTTTCTATAAAGTCCGATATTTTCCATTTCGCACCATACCGTTTGTGTGTTCATTGCCGTAGATGCCGCATTAACCTCTGGTCCGTGTGATTGATGTGATACAGGATTGAACTTTGAAGATGAAGTCGTTACCATCGAGCTCGTGTATACTAATCTTGACAATTAGCGCTCTTATCGTTTCTGAAGGATGTGTTCTGATGCAACAACACGGCTGGAAACCCACATCTGTCGAAGAAAGAACTGGTCTCGCAGACGTGATCGTGGCGGGAACCGTTCTCCGCGTCCTAAAATCGCAGCGAACCTCCGTCGGTACCTACCCGGCCGATGTCCTCATCTCCGACGTCTACAAGGGCTATGAACTCTTCAAT
>JZLH01S0603722.1:113334-156855 GCA_001188425.1 Eucidaris tribuloides | reverse complement strand
ACGGTGGCCTGAAACGTGGTTACCGTGGCCGCCGGGAACATAGTGTAAACGCGGCATTAGATTAAACATATGTTGTGGTATCCTGCTGCTCATAACTTCTTAAGTTCTTGAGAATTAACTATTGATAACATCTTGCATGTGATAATGAATGCATCATTCGTGTAGATGGTCTTTGCAACTGTCGACTCTTGGAGGTACACGACAGGTGCGTAATATGAACTTGACATGATCCTGAAATAAGATCTGACTGTAAGCAATTGGTGGAATTCGTGGAGGTATTTCATATCGGTCGTGCAGTCTCATAATTAAAGTTGTACTGTAACCAGAAGATGCACAAACCTGCAAATTTTGAGGGGGTACTTTTACTAGAATTAATAACTAGAGAGAAATAGGGGGCTTAATATAGTTAGCCCATCGTGATTGCAAGCTAACATATAAAATAAGACACAAACAAAACGAATATCAATCAATCAATCAATTAATCAATCAAAATCAGTTGAGAATTAATTTGATGTGAAATTTTATGATAACAAAGAACAATTATTATACTTGTGTATAAAACGAACGCAGAATATTATATCATTTGCGCATTGCTCTTCATTTTTAATTGGATGGCCAAACATATATTCAGAGTTTAAAAAAACTAGTTAGGTAATCATGTAGGTATCAAAGCAAACACAAATTTCTGTAAATGATGCCTCATGCGCTGAGAAGCAATAAAATAATAGGATTTGTATCATTGAATAGCCTACACAGAAAAAACAATCGATCGGCCTATACATAGAACTATGGAGATACAACATCCAAATAAACTTTTAAACCAGCCATTTAGCCATTTAGTTTTGTGATTAATAACCTGTGATATCAAATCGTTCTACGCATTCTATAGCACAATACTGCACCCTATACACCACACCATAACACACCACCACACCAGGCACGCCAAAGCATACCACACACACACACACACACACACACACACACACACACACACACACACACACACACACACACACACACACACACACACACACACACACACACACACACACACACACACACACACACACACACACACACACACACACACACACACACACACACACACACACACACACACACAAATACCACATCAGACCTACTGATGTCAGATTGGGGTGGGGGTGGAGATGCGCTTGTGTGTGTGTTCGTTTCCGACACCCCTCCCAAATAATTTGGCTTATTCATTTCTGACCCCTCTTCGTGAAAGATACTCAACAAACGTTCAACATTGTGGAAGCCCCATTAAAAAATGTCAAACTTTGCTATGTGCATGATGTGACGTTTCTGATAGTGTTTGAATGGACAAATAAACACCCTACAACACAAAAGTTCAGACAGTTATGCTGTCACTTATAATATATGTGCAGATAAAAATTGGCACATCAATTATTCTCGGCCGATAAAAATTCTGCAACACAGCAATCTATGGGGGAAAACTGAAATGGTCTCTCAATGATTTTTACTTTTTTTAAAGCACTTATTGCTCATTTTGAATTGTATTTTTCAGGGCTTCATTTCTAGACCTTATCAAATACATTAGTAACATGGGGAATCATGTAGCTCACATTCTTAAATGGAAATATTGTTATTCGCAATCCCCTCTTGGCTGTTCTCTTTTACCCCTAGATTATAAAGCGTTGTGTTACATGACCGGAAACAGGCTCTCCTTTTCTGATACACCTCAGACGAGGAGACGACAGCCTCTTCCACAATGAGTTCATACTTGCTTCTGAAAACTTTCTCCATATGAATAAACAATTAACAAACCCACAAGTGAGACTGTAAAGTGTCGATAATAGATTACGAGGCGATTATTGAATTGTGTCCGATAACTTTGTACTTTTCTTCTTGTACAGTTCGCGGAAGCAACCGCAAAAAAAACTTTCTCGAGCATTCAGTGCAAACTATGGGCCTCTTGCAAAGAACGTTACAAAAATAAATAAGTAAATGAAAAATGTTGGATGTCAAAATGTTCTCAAAATCAATGCTGTAGTGTCATACTAAGTACTACAGATTGTCTTCCAATACAATTATATTTTATTTCATTCACTTTTGTCTCCCCCGAGATTTGCATAATTTCTTGCAAATAAAGAAATCAGTTTTGTGCTAGGTTTCGGATTGATAAGTGAAATTGAAAATTGAGGATCAAGGCTTTTTATTATTTTTTTTTTTACTTGCGGTTGATGTTTGAGGTTTCGTTCGAATTTAGATGTGCGAGAAGATTAGCAGAAATGTGAAACCGAAAATAGAAAGTGGAAACAAGATTAAGACAACAGTTATATAACAGATCCGACAAGTGACAGTGAGAGATTGACCGTCTTATACACGGAGATGACAAAATTAGCCGAGATATGGTTTTGCAGATATATGAGGATTTCATCAGAGGGTATAGGAGCCAAGGCCATACCTCAACTTTCTATCATTTAATCACTTATATTTAACATTTAATTGTAAAGCATCTCAACTGCAGCTTGGATGAAGCGATGCGCAACTCCGCATCCACGGTCTCGGAGACAGACCATCGTTGCCATGGTTACAATCAAGTGATGTTTGCGTGTAATGCATACGGATCGTAATATCATCTCTCATCCTTCAGCAGTTATTTGGCGTGGAAAAGTGCGTGAGAATGCTGTAAGCAAGTGTCGGATAACATGTTATACAGCTCATAAAGTCGGCGCGGCATCTTTTGATAAGCGAAATTGTGTTGTTTAAGGATGTAGGGAAAGCAGTGAGAGAAGATATGTAATCGGACTAACTGTACTCCATACAGACGTGACTTTTCCCTCGGTGGTATTGCTGTAATCTTATCCTGATGAAAAAAAAAAACCCAATTTAGTGATATCACCCCTCCCCATATAAAGAGCAGCATCCCAACTAGTCTGGCTTCCAGACGCAAGAACTTGTCCTATTTCCTAGAGAAATTAGGCCTACTATCATCCTAACTGTCTTGAACTATAAGACTAGTTTTCTGAAGTCGCAATAGGGCGGGTGCTTCGCACCCGGACTGCTACTCGGAGGGAGAAAAAGTTGCATGGTCTGGAATCGAGACTACATCCCAACTGTAATGTGTACAATGTGTAATATGAACTTTACTTGACCAAGCATTACACCTATCATTTCATTTCCCAATTATCGCCATGAAACTATTTTCCTCCTGGGCAAAGGAAGATCATTTTTGCTAATGTATACGGAGATAAGGAAGAATCTTCCCAGGTGATTGAAATAGGCATTAGTAGATGATAAATGTAGGAATTCGTAAATCTAGTTATCGTGCTTGTATCGTTGTGCTTTCATTTTCCCACAACTACGTAGGCTATGTTCTGCAAGTGGTATTATAGCAACAATTGTTGTAAAGTTACACGCGCGTTTTTTCCTTCTCAATATACGTCAGTTCAAACTTAATCTTGTGGTATTAAAGCTAAACTTCCATCATTTCGTATTTTTTTTTTACGCATGATGTAAACAAAGTTGTTAGTAACAGTATATACACCGTACATTCGTCAGTGTTCGCGGTGCCTGAGTCAAAAACGGTTTTCTCAAAACTGACAGTTCCAATAAGGAAGCTGAGGAATAATGCAACCGTACCATTGGGATCGTTCGAGTTTCAAGAGATTAATAACCGGCGCGCGTATAGTTTTCGTTCAAGTCACTGTTCCTATATGCACTAAACATCTTCGCATGATAATGTATGAATTGTAACTGTTACGCACCACCAAAAATATGGCACGTCGCTGTATTGTTACAATTCAATAAAAATCTATGCGCAATGCACATTGTGCATATTAGAACAAATGTTACAATGTCTCCGCTTTCGTCGAGTAAATATGTTTTCAGAAATAAAACGTCACTGCGCGGAAGCGTCACTCGTGGACATGGCAATAGTAATCTTCTGTTATAGCAGCGCCTAATTCGTCATGTACAAAAATTCCTCAGTGACCGCTTACAAATCGCTAGACGATTTTGTTTAATCACCTGGACCTTGGGCAGAGCTTTAACGTGGCTTAAAGTGCTATGTGATATCATTATGATATCACCGATCTTTTGATATTCGATTCGGCCTATTTGTGTTCTCGCCCTTTAGATGTTTCATTTAATCTGTGTGTAGCCGTTGACCGTCAACGACCGACTATTTAGACCAAGGCGATGATTACACGTTCTGTGAAAATATTTTGTCACTTTTGTGAAGTGATTTGGAAAGGAAACATTTGAAAACAATCCATGAGCATCAAACACCCACAGAAAATATGAATTCAGAAACACGTTGAATAAAATAAACGAAACCTCAGTCTCTTTCGCTATTTTTCAAATGAATCCTTGGACTCGATTCACATGACGAAATGCTCTTATCCAATCAGCAATTAATATGATTGGACGAAACATGTTACAAGTGAAGTTGAATAAATCATACACAAGTTCATCTCAGGAGCTAATTTAACGTTTTTAATCACAATGTCTCTCTGTTGCCCTTAGTCGTGCATAATCACTGTAAGCTCTATACATTGTGTTATCAAATAAACCATAAAAGATATTGTATAACAATGTTTGCAATTTAAAAAAATCTGAGCTACATGATCCCCCATGCTATGTATTGGTGTCTCTGATAATGTCTGAAAATGAAGCCCTGGACAACGATCACGGAAACGATCATGAAGTGCTTTAAGAAGTGAAAAATATTGAGCGACCTTCTAATTTTTTTCCCATAATCTACGGTGTTCTTGAATTTTCGTCGGCCGACAATAATTCATGTGCCGATTTTTATCCGTACACAGTTTGCTAACAATGACAGCATAACGTATCTAAAGTTTTGTGTTCTAGGGTGTTTATTTGTCCATTCAAACATTCTATCATACATGTTACAAAGCTTTTTAAATGGGGCTTCTACAATGTTGTACAGTGTCTTTAATATTTAGGCAAATCGAATGCCCGAATGAATAAAAAAAATTTAGCACGCACGCGTATAATATTCCTTTAATAAAATAAGTACAAGACTCAAGTTTATATCGATAGCCATCAATCGTAACTTACTCGGTTAAAATAGACCTCTCGGGATCGCGAAGTCATCGAATGTCGCTTCGGTCTACAATCCTCGCATCAAGGGTCCGCTCCTTTGGGCTTTCCAGTTGCTCCCAATGATTCCAGCATAAAGAGGGGAAATATGCAGACGTTAGTGATTGTGTAATAGAATCACTCACCAAATCGAAACGGCATAATTACATGACCTTTGAAAAATTGTACAGGTGGTGTCACAACTATTATACATACAAATTTAAATAATGTATACACAGACCAGAAAGATAAATATAAAAGCGATGTGAAAGTGAACGGGAAAGTTGTACATACAATGCTGATGATGCGGCAGTTTGGTCCTCTGATTGACATATATTAAAAAACAATGTGCTAAAGTAAGCGCCATGTGAAGAAATACATTCACAGAGGAGTGACACCGTTTTTAACCTTTCGGTAATATCTACAGTTAAAATTTCCGTGGTGATTGTTACGTTTGAGCTATTGGGGTTATTTTGACACTAATTGGTGTTACGTTACAACTCTTTGGTGTTATTTTAACACTTGTGAATCAATATCATATGTGAGGATATTCTAGCATAGGTATTGAACCTCTTCCCCACTTTTTTGTGGGGGGGGGAGGGAGGGGCACATTTTTGGTCGAATTTTTTTTTATCAATGCCAGAATAATCAACTGTGGCACTTTCGCAGGAGGAGGAGGAGGGTGGGGGTGGGGATAACACTTTTCACTTATATATGGACAACTTGGAGGAGGGCACGAAGGGCCCTTCATGCAAAGCTTGTTGATAGATAAGGGTGTGACAGTGAGAAAACCTTCCCTACCTATTCACCTGTTCAATAAATGTGTGTTAAGATCATATCATATCGAATAGGCCTAGTACATAGGTCTTAAAGCCTCAGACTAAAAATGACGACAGTTTAAAAAATATGTAAGCTACATAATCCTTCATGCTCTGAGTATCTTTGATGAGGTCTAAAAATGAAGCCCTGAAAAAAATTGTTTTTAAAAATGATTATTTTGTGCTTTAAAATGTGAAAATTTACGAGCACTCAGGTCGACCGGATTCACCATGCACAAATTGCACATTTCCTCTCATAGACTGACTGTGTGTAGATCTAGGCTATTTTATCCTCCACCGGTATGGAAATTGTTTATTCATGCATATCTTCAGTGGCAGTATAACTTCCCAAACTTTTGTATTCCAGGGTGTTTATTTGTCCAATTAAGCACTATGTATAAGTCAGATATCACAGTTTGACAATTTTTTAAATTGAAGCTCCACAAAGTTAGCCTATGTCTTTAAAGGTACATGTATTGGCTAACATTTACCACAGTTAAAAAAATCTGAGCTACATGATTCCCAATGCTACCAGTGTCTTTGATAAGGTCTAAAAATGACGCCCTGAAAAAATTGTATTTCAAAATGATTATTTAGTGCGTTAAAAAAGTGAAAATCGTAAGTTGATCGGATTCACCTGCCCATTTTCTTCCTATAGACTTTCTGTGTGTACACCTACGCTATTTAAACTTGCCCCGAGTTTTAATTGTTTATTCATACATAACTTTTTTTATAATTCTGTTTTTATTGTAACAAATTAAAGTCAATTACAATGTTTACAAACTTGCCATTGGCAGTGTAACTTTCCAAACTTTTTTTATTCTAGGGTGTTTATTTGTCCATATGAACACTACTCTGCAGTTCAGATATCAAAATTTGAAAAAAAAATAAGTTGAAGCTCCACAATGTTAGCCTACTTTAACAGATGATGAAGCAGCGGATGTGTGCAATAACCAAACAACACGAGGAAGGGTCTGGGAGGGGATTTTCCCTCTTATTATAATGCAAAACAAAAGGTCAGCCGTCGTTGGGTTTTGACTGACCCCCGCCCCCACAAAAGGTATGCAAACGAATCATTCCAAGTGATTATTTGCATTATTTTTGTTCTTATCTATATAAATGTCTATAATTCTTGAAAAAAAAACACCCCAAAACCACGAATATCCGTATATGTATAAGAAGACAAGTGCACTTTTGAGAGAACAATAATCAAACCAGCAGTTTTCTCCATCAACGCCTTAAATCAAGACTACTTAGAACTTTCGATGAGCAACTCATTGTAACTTATGTTGCGAAACAAACAAACAAAAAGAAGGGAAAAAGGAAAAAGCAAGTAAAAAAGAAAAAAGGGAAAGAAAAAAGAAGAAACAAAATGAAAAACAAAACAAAACAAAACAAAACAAAACAACACAATACAATATAAAGTCAATTCCACGATCTAATCATCCGCAGGTGTTAGAAAATCAGCTTCACGTTGTGTTAAGTGACACATAATGCTTCCAGATGTCACATTCAATCACTGACTCGACATTTTGTACGAAACTGTTGTCTATTCGGGATAATGTTTTGGATAGAGAGTGTATTACGTGTTTTTGTACTCATCTTGCAACCCAATTCCCCTACCACTCTTTTCCGGAGCAGCATGATTCATGATATTGCAACTCAACGATCAGCGGGGGAAATCAAACATGAACTTCCCCCTTTTCCTCATGTTGTTCTCTGTCAAGACTTCTCAAGGTCGTCCGTGTTCCGTTAAAGAGAAAAGAAAGTGCAACATGCTTGCATACATTAGCTGTTTGTGGTATCATCCCGTTATCATCATTCTCTTAGGCGACGTACGTACAGTAGATAAACAATAAGTCATTGTTTTGTAACTAGAGAAGTATGTTAAAGAGAAATTATTATGTTGTACTGACGTAAGAAGGTCAGAAATAAAAAGACACGAATTTTAAACTTAAGTCTAATTGCTAAATCAATTCAGGAAATGACCAACTAAACAATAAATAAGTCAATAAGTCAATCATCTAAGTGACCACTCAATTACTCAATGAACTAACCGCTAAACCGATCAACAAAAGATTAATCGATCAACTAATCAGTCAGTCAACAAATGAATCAGTTGTCAAATATATGAATAAATCAGTAAATTGATGAATAAAAGAGTAAAACATAGATAGATAAATAAATGAATCAATAAAGAAATAAAGACTTCAATGAATAACTAGGTACGTAGATAAATAAATAAACAAATGAATAAAATTGATTACAAATTACAAAACTATGACATGTGAGTATAATAGACCTTCATCCCTTACGAATAACCTCAAAATCTTGGAAACTTGCCCAAGTAACATTAGTGACATTACTGCAAAGGTATTCGTTTCATGAAATCTTCTTGAGCGAAGACTGACCAGGCGTGAAAGTGTTCGGTATAATCGATCTGAAATGAATCGGTTTCAATAGTAAAATTTCTGCGACATGGTCAATGGGTTAAGTAAGCTAAAATGCTTTAGTAATTTGTCAAACCACTAAGACTGGTGTCCTGTTGTGGCTACTATAATGATAATGTTACCTCTTCAAGCGTAACAATTTCCAAAAACAAACAAAAACACACCGGAACGTTATTTTCCGCCACACAAAGAAGTCCATGGACTTCGTGACTGAAGCGTCACGCACATTAATCACGATAATTGCTCCAAAGTCGCCTGTGAATAGAGATAGAATCGATTACACGTCTTTCAGTCAGATTAATCTGTATGGATTGATAGGCCGAGACACACGGGCGTGTCTGTGTGGTATTTATCGGTATAATGTCCCCCGCCAGATCGAGTCAGGTGAGGATTGTGATGGGGGAATGTCCCTGCGCTGGCAAGGCTTATACCTGTCACTGACAGAACCTGGATACTTGCATTCTTGGATGTAAACCTGGTTGAGTCAAAACCACGATTTGTTGCCCCCTCCTCGTTCATTCATTTTCCTGTCTTCCTGAGTTAGTTTTCTATACTGAGGAAAGTTTTACTCATCGATTTTGATTGACAGGTATCTGCCAAAATACAAACTCTCAGACCAAACCGAGTGGTGGTACAAAGCATCGACAGACCGCTTGCCTGATTGCTTGCCGAAACAAACGAACACACAAACGAACGAACGAACAAACAAACAAACAAACAAACAAACAAACAAACAAACAAACATACCTCAAAACGAACAAACCAACCCACCAACCAATACGCAACACAAAGTAAAAACATAACAACAACAACAACCCCAAAAAACACCCCCCCAAAAAACTATTACATATAACTGATACAAGCAGAACTACATGAACTAAGATTGCACTTTTAACATTTTGAGCAGCTTTATATTCACATTTCTCGTTAGTTTGTACCCCTGTCGTCACAGTTACCAAGCATGAATGACATTAGTGGCTTACATGACTATATCGCGTCACACTGTCAACACTGTACATACAAGTAGCCAAACATGGCAATTGCACAAGTCATATAAAAATCATCTCAGAAGGTTGACGTTGAAGTAGACCTTGATGATTCTAATGACATTATGTTGTCATCTCCGTCATCCGGAGATAATTGTGACGTATTTCCGGTAATCTGCCCCCATGACAAAAGGGCATAACTGACATTTTGGTGTTTTGGAGATATTGAGCAAAAGGTATTTTTGTTTAAAGCCTTAAAGCCCTATTCAGTGTCGTTTTAACAAGCGGATTATGAAACAAAGGGACACTTCTGTTTTTTTTTGTTCTGCATGTTTAGCACTCCTACACTATATAACTGAATTTTGAGAAAAAAAAGTCAGTTATGCCCTTTTGTCATGGGGGGGGGGCGCAGTAATGATATCACATTATATGTAGCATTGACCTATGTCGTCTACCGATATTTGTATCAGTGAGGAAGTAATTAGCGTTGTAGACTAAATAAAACAAATAAAATGATAGTATTATTGGATTCCATTACATGCATAGTGTGGTTCCGTCACTAAGTAAACATAATATTCGCAATAATGATAATGCTCTCAACATTCTTAAAGGTTAATGACATGATTGGGAACACTTGAAAATGCCTAAAGAACCAAATGAGTTGAAATATTACAACCATGCACTAACAGGAGGGATCTCCCACCTGGGAGGATTTGTCTGTAATTTGTTTACTTAAGGAGAATCAAGCATAAACATAGGAGTAATCTTAATTTTATCCGGGGACGATAAAAATAAGCCCATAGAGAGCCACACAGCAGTTTCCGTGCTACGAGTGATATTGACATTGTGTATTTCAGAATGAGTCAACGTTTGACTTCACGAATTTCACAGGAGAATCCGTGCATTGTTTACTTGATTCTAGAGTAGTTTCAGCCCAAGTTGAGGACTACCCCCAATCATGTCATTTACCTTTAAGTTGTGATTTTCCCCATAATTACAGGATAGTTTCTATTCACTTTATGGTTAGGTTTCGTTATCGTTGGCGTGAACGAACTCACTGCAACGATGGAAGCAAAAAAGGGATGGAAAAGTGGGTAGGAAGTGAAAAGATAAAAACATAATTTAGAAAAAAAAAGAAAGATGATGAAGGAATGGAAATTACAACGAAAGAGCTAGGGAATTGAATTGTCACATAAGAGATGTTTTTATTCTTATATTTTTCATGATGATAGTGACTCACTATACGGTATGACTGTGATTTTGGTTTACGAGATACGAGCGTACAAAGTATCCGTTACATTTAGGCCTATATCATATCTACCAAGAAATGATTAACTCTCATCCCTTTATGTTGTTTCCTCGCGTGACTCACACGGTACCTGTGATAATAGAACTTGGTCTCGGGGACACATTGATTTGACAGATAGTGATATTTTTGTGGAAAGTATGATTAAAGAGAAACTTTGTTCAGCGATTGCCAATGAACTAAATAAATTGTTCTTTAGTTTGTACCTCTGACGTCACACCCTGCCAGTCAGTCTACAGAGAGGCTGTATCAATCACCGAAACGTTACATCACAGCGATTAAAAAAAAATCATAAATGATATACAATGGTGGTTGCAACATTTGTCGTGTATTCTGATATCTCCTTGATAGTTTATATTCCAGATTTTACACCTTATTCCGATGTATCCTTGATAAATTTCTGTCAACGCAGATTATTTCCACTTTATCACTTTATCAAATGATTTTTCTTTAACATAAATTCAGTGAAGTCATAAAATATTTTATTAGCTTTTTTTACAGTACACTGTGATCGGATCCTACGACTTAACATATAATTTGTGCACTATACACGACATATGAAATTGATTGCACACAGTTTCAATGTCAAGTTCATGTTTGTGGATCTTATTTTAGTATGGTGTATGGTGTTTATTTCAGAGAATCGGGTTGAATATCATCTAAATATTCAGCAGACGGGTTGCTTAATTCAATTGCAATGAGGTCATTTTTTTTCGAACATCAAAAGTGGGGATTGATTTCTCTTAGACATACTTCTTAAAATGTTTCGTAATTCACCCCAGAATCATAAACGTGTAGTACTACAAAATATCATAATTTCATGCAAAACAAAATAAAATCGTTTAATATTCCTTATAGCTACTTTTATCGAAATGTTTGTTAACCTGCCTCAACATAGTGGTATACTTCCTGAAAGGAATACTTCACAAGAACACATTTGTCTACTGTCATGACTATTCAATGTGCTGAAGGGTTTATCTTCGGAATTTCGACATCATCACCTACCCTTTTCCGCTCGAAAATTCACCCAGTGAAAATAAAGAGTGACCTCAAAGGTCGCGCCCTAGAGGTTAAGCGAAAGTCTCGTGCAATCCTCCAACTTTTGACTGTGGTCTGAACAAAATCAAAACAGTTGTAATTTGTCATTATTTGTGCAGACAGTGTGAAAACATCCCTGTGATTATTTAGGATTTGGGGGTGAACTGCATGAAACGTATAGCTCTTTTTTCTGAAAAAAAAACCTGTCGTTAAGTGACATAACCAGTGGAGTTTTGTCATGAACTGGACAAGATGTACCATTATGACAAGCATGCGTGTTACAAGACGATTTCCATGGTACGCAATGTTGGTTTTGGGGAGGAGTGGAGTCCGAATCTCTCACTGCTTTGAATGATGACACATGTGGTCTTATTTCATGTGCATCTTATTGAATTCACGTCAGTAATATCATGGTCATTATAATCATCCGGAGCAGTACCAGCAGCAGAAGCAGCAGGAGTAGCACAACAAACAACATCAACAACAACAACAAAACAACAACAAACAACAACAACACAACAACAACACAACAACAACAACAACAAAATAATAATAAATAATATAATAATAATAATAATAATAATAATAATATAATAATAATAATAATAATAATAATATAATAATAATAATAATAATAATAATAATAATAATATAATGCAACAGTAAGTTCAGTAACGACGACAATTAACATCAAAACAATCAACAGAAACACAATTTGCCATGCGAATTGGTCTAGAAATCAAGTCTGTCATATCCAGCGGTACAAGCGAGGAGTAGAGGGACGGATCTAACTCCTAAGAATGATGACACATGTGCTCAATGCTTAAATATGTCCTAATATGATTCGGTTCAGAACATATGTCACAGAAAGGGAAATTAATCACACTGGAATTTCTTGAGGGCTTTCCGTCATCATTACAGCTCAAAAGTACAAAGTTGAACCACGCAGTCTGAAGCATGAAACGATCGTACATGTCATGAGATGTGAGATGTCACAAATATAGGACTTTTATTCATTTCAAAGGAGTTTAATGCTTTAACGGCCAACCTTCTAAAGACATTGTGGAAGCCTCTTTTTAAAATCATTACACTTGCTATCTGATAGAATGGACAAATAAATACCTTAGACACAAAACTTCAAGCAGTTATGCCGTCGCACGTAAAACATAATGGTAAAAATCGGCATATGAATTATTGTCAGCAGGAGAAAATTCTGCAACACAACGCTATATGGGGGGAAACTGAAATGGTCGCTCAATGATTTTCACTTTTAAAAGCACTTAATGATCGTTTTAAACTGCATTTTTTTTTCAGGGCTTTAGTTTCAGAATTTGCAGAGGCACTGATAGCAAGGGGAACATGTAGCTTAGATTTTCTTTCAAAACTGGAAACATTGTTATACGATGTCTTTAAGGCATGATCCCTAATGAATATGACATTTTAAAGTAACTCAAGGGTAAATCAGCAAACACTTATGTCAGTTGTAAATCTTGTTATTCAGGACAGGTATATGGAAACATATCATTGGAATAAAGCAGGATATAATCTCAATCATTTTTTTTTCGTTACGTAATTAGATAATATAGCATGAAAGAAAACTTCTTTTTAGACTTACGTCAACGGAAACTTGCAGTTAGGATTGATTTGTGCCCTGTCAGTTAAAAAGGGGCATCCAGTGCGAAAAAAAATAATATCTTTATATAATCAATTATTCATAGCAAATATTGGCTTCTAGGGGAAATGTTTATTCCTGCAATGTAAATCTGTCCTTGGACAAATGGAATGTTTTTGTTGACGACTTGTAGCTGCTAGTTTGGGCAAAATAACAATAATTTGTATTTTTGTCCACGCTTTAACATATCGTTCATCGCATACAAATGCAAAATAAGTTTGAATTATATTTAATGACCACCTCGTGCTATTTATAATGTGATAATTACTTCATGATATATCATCTGTGTGTCGAAAATTGTATTTCTTAATTAAGCTGTGGCATTTTATTGCATTTGGCGTTCATCAAAACTTACGATAGATATTCATCGAATTCATGATATTTGAGAATTGCGACCAATGCCAATAATTCCCTGTCCTTCTCATAATCAAAATTGTGTACAATCTGATTATGATTGTGTAATTGTCATTGATAACAACCATTCATGCAAACGAAATGATTAACAGGTAAATGACATGATTGGGGCTAGTCCTCAACTTGGGCTGAAACTACTCTAGAATTAAGCAAACTATGCAAGGATTCTCCTGTGAAAATCTTGTTGTCAAACGTTGACTCATTCTAAAATAAACAATGTCAATATCACTCGTAGCACGGAAACCTGCTGTGTGGCTCTCTATGGGGCTAATTGTTATCGTCCCCGGATAAAATCAAGATACTCCTATGTTTATGTTTATGCTTGATTCTCCTTAAGTAAACAAATTACAGACAAATCCTCCCAGGTGGGAGATCTACTCCAGCTAGTGTATCGTTGGTATATATTTCCAATCATTTTGTTCTTGAGGCATTTTCAAGTGTTCCCAATCATGTCACTAACTTTTAAAAACGAAGACAGATGAGCGAGCGAGCATCAGAAACAAACAACCGTGAGAATAATAATTTCGTGCATGGGGCTTGCAAAAATACCATGGAAGCATCTTTCCTTAAGAAACTTGAACTAAGAAGAGTTGGGAACTCGAAGGCATTTTTTAGTCGTCATGAGAAGATGGTGATTGATGTGAACTTGAAAGAAAAGAAAGTATAAAACTGATTTTTTTTTCGAAAAAGGAAATAATTCCCGTTGCATTTACTGTCGGTGGAAAAATACCATTCTGTCAGTATTTACAAAGTATTTGAGTAGATGTAAATGCTTCGATGAACATCTCATGTTTCACCTGACCACGTATTGCCGGAAAGAAAATGACAAATATCAGTAATCAGAGCCTGTTCACTTGGTTTCAAATTTCTAGGAAACAAAGTTAATTTATAAGCTTGCTGAATTTAAGGAGCTTGTCAGAAAGGCAATTGATAGGATCATAAATCAGAAAATCACATCGTTTTTGTTTACAAAAATATAGCAATAAATAGCGGAATGGCCAAACGGGAGGTACTATTATATGAGAAGAAAACAAAAATAGAACACAGTTTTGTTACAATATTTCTTTGTTATTGTAATTAAACAAAGTATTTACATTTTTCATTTGGGGACTATTCAAAATCCGTCCATAATTTGATATTTGTTTTAAAGATTGGGTTATTGATTTGCACATCAAAAAACATCTATATGAATCAAATCAGGCTGAAATCATATCCAATGTTGAAGATTAATTATAAATAAACACCTCTCATAGAGACTTGCGGGTAAAAATATTGAGTTTTGTGTGAAAATCTGGACGGTTAAACTTCATCCTTTTTCCATTGTTGTCAGGAGCAAATTTAAAAAATCCGCGACGTCAAACGTGCACGTGCCGTTCCAAAATGGTCGATTCAGCCGTTAGCCAATTAAGGTCGCGCAGGCGATATCCGTTAGCAATCAGAGGGCTGCGCTCGTCTTGCTACGGTGCACAGTAACCGCAATTCGCATTTGAGACAAAATTGAAAATCAACAGAAAGAACAACATTCTGGTAACATGTCGGTTATTAGTTTTTCTCATTAAACAACAAATTCATGGGACGATGGATCTCAGACTTTCAACACACCATTTGTAAGTACTAAACTACGTTTGGTATTGATTAATGAAAGGGAAGTAATGGACTTGCACATCCCTGGCAAATCAATATAACCCAATCTTTAAAGGATGTTTGTTGTACATTGGAAAGAGTCAGATGAAATTGCTCAATTGATGTTTGTCCACACACGTATACACATAAGTACGGTATATAACTTTGTGTGTTTATAAGAGGAGGATAGAACATTGTTGTTGTTGCTGTGGTTAATGTTCATTTATTCCTATTTTGGCATCATTAGCACGTTCATCACAATTATGACCAGTTAGAAAAGGGAGTTATCAGACACGATTAGACACAACTTCTCACAACGATACCGCCACACAATCAGGAACAAACAATTACACGCAAAACTACACGCAAATAGACACACTCCTTCACTTGCTTCACTGATATGGTGTACAAAGATAATTTCTGTGATGTTATATAAAGAAAAAAAAGTGATATAAGAAAGAGTACATTATGAACGGATAAATAACCACTCGGGTTAGTTATATTATGCATGTTGCCTAGCAGATATGGGGTGTAATTGCGTAATTAACACAAAAACGACCAATTCGATTGAAATCATAAAGACAAGTAACCCATTCTGTCTTAATTTCCCATTTTGCTATGTCGCCATATACATGATACCCTATACCGGTATAAAAAGGCCTACATAATGTAGGCCTACATGTAGACGTACACCTTGTGTGTACAGAATGTTCTTCGGTCCACGTGGTTTTGTCGTTACAAAGATAATGTTCACAAACAGGAAAGGAAAGGGAGATTACTGTGGTTTACACGTACATGGTCCATTCAGTTACTGGTCCTTAAAGTGAGGTTTTCCTTCTTCCTGAACTTTCTACAAGGTCTTATCGATATCTTGGAATAAAAGCGAAAACACAAAATTGTTCGTTTGACACTTTCGTTAAATAGACTAAAACTTCTGCGGGAAAGGAAAGAAAGATAATGTGCTGTACATACCACTATACCAGAGGTTTTCCGTCTCTCTGAGCAAGATTCAAGGTTGGTATCAATCTTGGCTTTTAAAGGGGAAATACCCGAATTGTTCATTAAACGCTACCGTATTTTTAGTTTACCTCTTTAACTACCATTTCCAAAAAGAAAGCAAAACACACACACAAGATTAAAAAAGAAAGACGACCGAAGCACAAATAAAAAGAATTCCATAGATTTAGCATGGTGCTAAAGAGGTTAAAGCCACAGGTTAACATTGTGGAGCTTCAATTTAAAAGAATGTCAAACTGTGATATGTGAACTACATAGTAGTGTTCAAATGGACAAATAAACACCCTAGAATACAAAAGTTTGGAAAGATATGCACCACTGGCAAGATATGCAAGAATAAACAATTTTGACTCTGGTGGAGGATAAAATAGCCTAGATCTGCACACAGTAAGTCTATGGGAGGAAATGGGCAGGTGAATCTGGTCAATTTGAGTGCTTGTAGATTTTCACTTTATTAAAGCACCAACTTATCATTTTGAAACACAATTTTTTCAGGGCTTCATTTGTAGACCTTATAAAAGACACTTAGAGCATGGAGGATTATGTATCTCACAGCTTGAACAGTAGTCAATGTTAGCCTGTGGCTTTGAGCAGATCACGACTTTGTCAAGCCGCTTAAGTCAGTCCATGGTACATTATTTTCTATACAAATGAGTGAAGAAATATATATCTAAGTATCCCGCCAGGGAATCAAACCCAGGTCCTTTAGCTGTCAAGGCCAAATAAGCTAGTAACCCCTTTTAAAACAAAAACAACGACAACAACAATAACAACAACAACAACAACAACATTAACAACAACAACAACAACAATAAACTTTTTTTTGGGGGGGGGGAAGTAAATGATTACCTCAATTTAGTTCCAAGGCCCGGCAATAGCCAAAATCAACACAGAAATTTGTCATGGGATAGGATTATTTAGGTTGGAAGGAATAGTTATTGAAATGAAGGACATATTTGGAATAACATCAATAAGACCTATATTCACATCGATAGATTGGACATTGAATCAATTGTTTCAAATTGCATTCATTTTAAAGAAATTTTGCTATGTTGAAATTTGTTCATGGGATTTTTTTAGAAGTGTCATTGACGGCCAACTTGTAAGATATTCAAAGCCAACTTGGATTTCCCTTTTGGACATCCGGTGCAGAAGGATGGTTCTGGCATCACCTTACCCTTTATTTTGGAACATAAACCTGGCCCATGCAGCTTCTAAATAATGTTCCCCTCATAAATTTCAATCAATTTTGTCATTTCTTCATGTATTAATAAACACTCACAGATACTGCAAATCTGGCAGGGAATGAATGTCACCTCTGATATTTATGTGCGATGAGATTGCTGTGATCATACATGACAAGCTATTACTCAAAATATAAGGTACTGAGGGAAACAGGTTGAACAGCCTAGTTACACCTGTGAAACATTCGCGACTTTTGTTCAATATTGTGGTTACATACATCAAAGCAGGCAATTCTCTGCCAAAAATAAGAAAATTATATTTTGGTTTAGATCAAAATAAGCCAATCGATTTACTATATAGAGGCAAAAAGCTAACAACCACCGATCTTTAAGTGTTGATATTTGAGGGATACAGCATATAGGGTTAAGGTTTTAGCGACATACCAAGGCGATAAGTTCCAACACAGCTGCCACTGTTTTTGGTTACAAGAGTACATGACACACGAGACTTGAGTAAGACTGCATGAGACAAGTATATGAAATTTGGTACTTAAAATATCACGAATCGACAATCACCAAAATATTTTGATTGTATCACTTTTTCAACTTGTTCTCAATTCCACTTAACAATAGATCCGCTGTTTTGTTTTTCTTTCGTAAGTCACATCAGTAATATTCATTTGAATTCAACTTCTGACGAAACGTTACCAAAATTGAGTGTTTTAGTACTTGTGGAGGAAATGTTTTATACTTCTGTTCATTTATCAGAATTAATGAGACCTATAAACACCGTGATTCTCGATTAATTTCTTGCTTATCTCGACTATGTAAAAATCTTGGAATGAATCCATCTTACCCATGGCTCTGACGTATCTCTGGAAGTGGCGGATGTGGTTCGATATCTTCTCCTGCCCGATCGATATCAATCGAAACATCCGAATATCGTCCGGCGGTGTGATGTGATGTATTTACCACGTGTACATTGGGACAACTACAGCGCGTCTCTAAAAAAAATGTGCAAGAAAAGAGTGCCCTCTTTGGCAATTACAAATACTGTTGTGACTTGATGCTTATATTAACGTCAAGGGCATAGTCTAAGCTTTCATATACCATTTGTTCTGTTGAATTTGCTTATTCCAATCTCGAGATATGTTGCAAACAATAAAAGGATGCAATCACAATAAACTTTTAGTGGGGAAGAGGGCTCATGCTATCATTGACCCTAGTGAAAGTGGCACAATTGTGATTTCACTCTTTCGTTCGTTAACTAAACATATCTCGAGTTTAAAACAATCAAATTGAACAGAACAAATTACATTTGAAAGCAAAGACTGTGCCCTTGACGTTGATGTAAGCATCATGTCACAAGAGTATTTTCTAATTAAAGAGGGCACTTTTTACTGGCAGAATTTGTTTTGAGACACATTGCAGATCATTAGATGGAAGTTGAACCGGAGGAGTGGCTAAAGATTGTCATTATAAACAATTCGAAACATGTTTTTGTTTTTCTCTTGTCACTGTTATTTGCGGAATTCGTCAGCCCCCCCTTCATTTTCGATTCGGATATTGTGTTCGTGACATCCGACGATAAATGGGGTTGGAGGAAATAGACCAGAATGTCTGCGAATGTCATCAACTCATGTTATCTCGCACGATATGACATCCACCTTGGACCATTTATCAAACGAGTCATGATCAAGTTCAAAAACATTATACATGTATACGTGGAAAGTAGTCCACCCACATCATTCATATAAAAAAAGTACGGGCTGTTTCTTTCTGTGCGAAGAAATATGCAGAATAAATTGTAAGCAGTACCAATTTTGGACACGCGGTCTGCCTCTAAAAACCTTTAAAAAGATTGAATATAATAAATAACAGAATTCCAATAAGTTTCAGTTCGACATGAACGTTTTTCTGGTGTTGGCGTAATGTGATTCCAATTATTGAGATGGGTATAGACGTGGAATGGCCCTGCTGCGCGCAAAGAGAGCGCCATTGAATTTAAACTTGGTCAACGCATAACCTGCAGTGTAATGAGATTCTTCCAAAAAAGAGGCAATATAAAATCTCCAAAAAATGGCGGAAAACTAACCAGAAAATGTAACTTAGAATATTCTCTACGGTGAATATGTTTGCCCGCGCCGAAAATTTGACATTTCTTTTATGCTTTGCCCGCCCTCCACCCCCCGGAACTTTTAATTTCATTTCATTTCATATTTATTTTCATTTCATTGCAATAAAAAACATAAGCACAAAATAAATTTATATCTATACAATAACGTAAATACGAACATACATAATACAATTTATATACACACAAAAAAAATAAGTGGTAACACATCTCATTTCTATTTAGTGATATGATATGATATTGAATATAAAAGAATACAATGAATGAAGGAACTTATATTGAAGCATTTACAAGCTTGTTAAAATTATAAGCCCCATTAATTGTTTATTTATAACTAGAATATTATAACTGTGTTACTAATAATAACAGATAAGTAACTTAGGAAAAAATATACAAAAACAAACGAAAAATAAAATAAAACAAAACAACAAAATCCGGAAAACAGTATAACGTAAACATAAAGGTCATCGGAGATACACATACACACAATTATGCTCATAATTATACAGTACTCACATAATTATGCAAGTACATTCGAGCACACGGTTCAGTCACGAGTGATTTGCATTTCTTCCACGTTATAAAGGTAGATATGGGGGTTATAAAGCTGAAAAAGGCATCTTACAAGAAAAAGAAAACTGTGTTTGTATGAAGGTTCAGATAATGTCGAGCCAGTGTTATTCAGTATTGTATGCATTAATAAGAAATTTCTTAAGTCTACTTTTGAAACTGACAAAACTTTGTATGTCTTTTATACTCGATGGCAGAGAATTCCAGTATTTTGGTCCACGGAAGGTGAAAATGGTGGTGGCAAATAATGTGCGCGTGCGAGGAAGATGGTATGAATTAGCCTGCCTAGTAAGATAATTATGGTAATTATTGTTTTTTGTGAACATACTGTCAAAAGTAGCAGGTAATTCGTTGTTAAATTGGTGCATGAAAAGCCCCAGTTGTAACAAATATATATCACCAATTTTGAGAACATTATTAGCGCGAAAGAGAGAATCAGTATGGGACCGAAACCCAGTATGACATATTATTCTCATTGCCTTTTTTTGGATGAGCAGTATTCTGTCTATTTGGGATTTAGAAGAATTTCCCCATGCCAAGATACCATAATTTAAGTATGGAAGTACTAGTGTTGAGTACAGATTGCGGAGAATAGAAATCGGGAAATATAATTTTACTTTGTTAATAACGCCAATATTCCTAGAGATTAATTTACATAAGTTATTGATGTGGGGCTTCCATGAGAGTTTGTCATCTAATGTCAGTCCAAGAAATCTTACACTCGACACCCTATTTAAAAAGGTTTCAACATGGATCAATGCCCCTGTAACTATTATGACTGTAGAATTGCATTAGCTCAACTGACTTGTAGACAAAAATAACAAAGAATTTTTGTGAAGGAGAGAATGTGGTGTACAACGAGGTACTATATGAATGTATGGTAATGCAATAAATTAATTCCATCACCCACCCGTCGGCGAAAAATGTAACAGGAGTGAGATCAATAAATCCAATGAAATTTTTTAACGCTTGCTAGTTAATATTATTTTGTTGAGCCAACAACTAGGGCGATAACTTTTCGAGGTCTGAGTTCAAAAGGGCATTATAATAAAATTTCTTTTTGATTTATGGCGATTGCAAGTCCATCTGACAATTTGTTGACGGATAGTTGCGCGTCTAAATTTACACTGAAATATTTTAAACTTAATTAGTTGTGAGACAGATAATGGTTGCAGGATGTTTGCAGCAAACGTGGGATATATGACATACCAAGGCAGAAATAAACAATAAAACATGAGACAGAATAGAAAGTGAAATTGTAAATCATCAGCTAATAAGCACGTTGGCCGTTGACCCAATCGGTATGACTCTATCATGTCTATAATTAGTGTGTCATAATTCATTAAATCATCTAATCCATTAATCAACATACTTGTCATTTTAACTTATACGTGTATGCTTATAATTTTTGACATGTGATGTTCTCGTATATATATAAGCGAAGATAGAGTTGCCGCTTCTTCTGTCATTTGTATTGAATATACCGACAAAATCACTTTGGATTACTCCAAAATAGATCCATACCTTTCATTATGGAAAAGGGTTTTCAAGTAGTGAAATAATCTTGTTTTTGTTATGTTCATCATTGGTCTAAAGATTTGAACCCGAGAGCTCTTTTCCATTTAAAATGTATCTAATTGGGTTAATGCAAAACTCGAAAGTTCTGTCATTATTTTGAATTTAGTGAAGTTAGTGAAAACAAATAACGTTTGCAGTACTTTCTCCTATTTTGATTTTTTTTAGCAGAAGTTTCCGCATTTATTGGCAAATCAAAATACACATTCATCATACAAAAATAACATACAACATAATCAAAATAGTTACGATAAATGCAGGGGCCAGATATGATAAGCAAGAATGATTGAGTCGATAGCAGCCGGGGGGGGGGGCTACATGAAACCGTAATATGCTAGTCTGTAGTGTAGAAAGGGTGTCACGGATCGAAATTTGTGTATGTTTTACAATGAATATGCAAAATAGAAAGAGAGAAAAGAAAGAGAGAAAGTGCGTGCTTGCGGGTGAGTGCAGGTGCACAGTACGAGAATTTGGAGATAAGATTTTTTTTTAAAGAACCTTTGACAGAATAAAGAGATGCAGAGTGTTTAATATTGTTGGGTGATCATTCCAAACAACAGGACCATGATGTCTTATTGATTTATGGGCTATTAGTATTTTGGCGTTACTTAAATGAGGTCGGGGAAAACCTATACACAATTTGTAAAACTCCCCAACTGCCAATAATTATTCTTACGTCTTTTTACTTCTTGTTTTATCTAAAGTCAGGATTATTATACCCCCACACAAACACACATACACACACAAACACACGAACAAACACATAATACTATTAATATAATATATATAATGTGTATATACACACATAGCACATATACCAATATACATACATACAAACATACACAACACACCAACACACACGCACACACACACACACACACACACACACACACACACACACACACACACACACACACACACACACACACACACACACACACACACACACACACACACACACACACACACACACACACACACACACACACACACACACACACACCCGCACACCTCGGTAGTGTTTTGAAATCATGAATTTCAAAGTACTAGTATGTGGATAAATACTTATGTTATGATGGAAGTCGTGTTCCGTTTATCAAATGTTAAAATTTGCACACAGAAGACAGTCCTGATAAGGCTAAAGAGATGTATAGTTTAAAAAGTAATCACACTTTTGGTACCAGAACAAAGTGAAATCTATTGAATCTTACTCAGTGAATGTTTTCGAGAATGGTTGTCATTGTAATTACAGTGTCTATCACTGGTTCAGGAGCATGAACCCTCTGCTACAAATGCTCTGCAATCTGACCATAACTAATGTAATAATAATAATAACCTTAAAGACACAGGTTAACATTGTGAAGATTCAAATTAAAAAAAATCAAACTTTGTTATCTGAACTGCATCGTAGTGTTTGAATGGACAAATAAACACCATAGAATACAAAAGTTTGGAAAGTTGTGCTGCCAATGGCAAGATATGAATGAATAAACAATTAATACTCGGGGCAAGTAAAAAAAATAGCCTAGATCTACACACAGTAAGTCTATGGGAGGAAATGATTAAGTGAATCCGGTCAACTTACGATTTTCACCTTTTTTAAAGCACTAAATCATCATTTTGAAATACAAATTTTTCAGGGCTTCATTATTAGACCTTATCAAAAACACTTTAGAGTATCTACATTATGAAGCTCACATTTTTTAAACTGTGGTCAATGTTCGTCTGTAGCTTTAATGCAATTCCGACTCATTCATAGACCAACAATTACCATTTAAACTAAGTCGAAGTACACAGATTCTTCGCACTCATTACTCGTTTTCTGTACACACTTGGTTAAAGAAGAATCCACAGTACTGGTTGATGATGGAAAATCTTTCATCAAAATTTCACATTTCATTGATTTCCAGGTGAGAGTATATCACATTTGCATTACAATGTGGGACGAATTCACTCCATATGCAATAAAAAGATGAGGGTTTGGCAGTTCGAACAGGTGAAGTTTTCCATATGATGTGCCCATTCCATTGCTATAGTGTATATGCCAACAATTGACATAGTCCCATATATTGATTTCTTTGTTAGTACTTTGTCAGCAGTGGGGATTTGTGTAGCAGATTTGTCAAAAACGAAGTGTTCTGTTGTTTTCAACTACTCTCTCCGTACTATAGTGACATTTTTAGAATACCATCTGTTCACAGAAGGTTTGAAATCAGCCGATATCAAAATGATGTTGTTCTGCAAGTAATCAACCAGTACTGTGTATTCTCTTTAATGCAATTCCGAATCAAAAATTGCCATTTATTAGTCGAAGTACACAGATTCTTCTCGCTCACTGATCACTCGTTTTCTGTACACACTTGGTTAAAGCATACGTAGGGTCCATGGTTAAAGGTTTCCCCTTCTTGATATCATTAATCGCACAGTCCCCCCATCCTGTCGGTGTAATTCGATTTCCGAATCTCGTCGATACCTCCGATAATAAAAGACTTCATGAGTACACTCACCCTCCGCCATGCCCTCTGCAGTTATTATTCCATCGGAACAAAAACCATGGCAACCAAAACTTTCGTTGCCAAAAGTTCCCAACGGGGTCTCTGTTGACTGTTGGAGTTGTGCCCATCGTAGTGCATTGTTTTCTAGATCTATTCAGATCTCATCAAATTCTACCTGCATCACATGCATACAATTGCGTAGTCTGTAGTAGATGGAGTTACGGGGCTGATATGGATTACGTTTGATTGCCAGGAAGCAATCGGTTAAGTCGTTAAAGGAAGATGTAGCCAGCAACTAACAGGAATAAGTTAAGAAAGATTATGGGTTCTTGCCAACGTACCAATCAGATCGCACGTGCGCTGGCCTAAGAGCTGACCCCACGTGACCGGTTCATGCCGTCCGACGTGTGCTAAATGCGCCGTAGTAATCGATAAGCTCCTCCCCTGTTGCTGTTTAGGTGAAGTTTTCTCTAGGGAAAATTTAGCAAAGACTTAATACTAGCAGCAATTTACTAATTGATAGGGCCTTGCTGAGGGTAAGTGTCACACAGTACCCCTTATTTAGGCTTTCTTTATCACCATGTACCATAATTCTCACAAAACTCGCAATGTCATTTTTTCTTCGTCTTAACTTATCCCTGTTAGTTGCTGGCTACATCTTCCTTTAAACTCGCACATGAGTTCCCCTTTATTCTCGTCATTGTTTTATCCATGTATCCCCTGCCAGAATCCAGGGTAACTTGTCAAAGAACGGAATGACGACGGAGTTTGATCTTGTTCTATGGGGGTTTTGTACTTCACGAAGATTGACAGAATATGACTGCAAAGACTATTATCCATATACTGATATACGCAGAAAGAAATGCTCATCTTGGAACAAGTGTTCATTATAACTTTAGGCACCGGTTACTGGGATAGGCAATTGTATCCATATGGATACGTTACATGTATGTTCTTGACGTATATGAACAATAATGAACTAACACAGCAAACAGGTCGGTGTTAAAATTAGCACCATCAGTGTTTATACGAGACTACACCGCAAATTCCACACTGATGTTGATTTGTGTGTGTGTTATTTTTAACATCTAATATTTGTTCATCTAATTTGGGGATTATTTTCTCACTGTGTGTTGGGGGTTAATTAAACTCCCGGGTGTAATTTTAACAATCGAGGGTGTGGTCCTCTATTAACACCAGGGGTGATAATTTTAACACCGAAGTTTTTGTTGTGTGTCCTTTTATTATACTAGTATCGTTATCAATAAACAAAAATAACATCAGAATAAATAAGTTAATAAGATTGTTTTTGAAATATTCCGTAGGTGTAGACCAGTTTCTTTCACTTGGCGTTGGTAATGACATACCCTCCCTACTCAAAAGTATTGCAACATACACTATAACGCATACATTTTGAGATGAAAGGGTCTTTCAGTAATGATGTCGTAATGAAGTTTATTATTGGAAAATAACAAATTATTTGAAAAGAAGTCAATGAATATAATCTCTCCTTTCTTCTCCAGGGCGGAGAGATTATCAAATGCAGGCGCACCCACGACATACATGTAGGGGCTGGATCATAATTTTTTTTACATTTTTGCCTCTCTGTAGGGGTGGGGTCTTTACTCACTCTAGCATTATAATTCGATTTCATATTTGCCGTCAAACGATTTTGATGGTTTGGAAAGACTTCCTACTAACAAAAATGCCAATATGCGCCTTTGATGCGGTCTCAGAAAGAAGACACCACGCCGCAAAGAGGAAAGCGCCTCCTATCTTCATGAGACAGTGAAATAGGAGTATAAGGCTACTAATGAAAGATGATGGTCTTCTCTCCACATTATTGTATCCAATGTACTGAAAAGTCGCATGACGTAAATTTTAGGATGTTTACAATAGTAAACCGCCTTTACAATTCAGAAAGAATAAGAAATTACAACCTGAAAAGGTCTTGTTTAGAATATGGGGCGTTTCCTCCTTACCACTGTCTTATGAAGATAGGAGGTCACTTTCGTCTTCGATGGGTGTGGTCTTCTTTCTGAGACCCCTTTAGAGGAACATGTTGACATTTTTTGTTTGCTGGAAGTCTTTACAAACCATTAAAACCGTTTTATTGGTAATAAGAAACCGAATTACGATGCTAGTGTGAATTAACACCCCACCCCTACGGGAGGCGAAAAAAGGGTCAAATTTTTTATGTTCCAGTCCCTCTGTCGTGCGTGCGTCTGCATTTGATAATCTCTCCGCCTTGGAGAAGAAGCAAGAAACAATATTCATTGATGTCTTTTCAAATAATTTGTTAATTTCCAATAATAAACGTATTAGGACATCATCATAGAAAGACCCATTCAACGTAAAATCATGCGTTTATAATGTATGTTGCAATACCTTTGAGTAGGGAGGGTACATGTACCCTATTGTTGATATTCAACACCCATGGTTCTGCACAACAGGGACCAGAATGGCGTTGCTTCTCAAAACCCGTACTGATAAAACCTTTAGTCTTGGTGTTTAAAGTTATTCTTCTAGTATTTAAATGTCACCCAGACTTGTGAAATTAACACTGCATCTGGTATCTGTATTGGGCAACCCATTGGTTGTCTAATTCCGAATTTGTACAGCGTATTGATAGGAGTAAAGCCCATCAGTGGTGAAAAGATATGCTTTTAAATTTTACTTGTGGATTGTGTTTTTGTTGCTTTTGTTGCTCTTTCTATCATTGATTTGTATGCAATAGTTAGTGACATTTCAATGTAGATAATGTATATGTATACTTCTGTGTAAACTTGATATAAAAATGGCAATTGCTTGGTTACAAATAAAAAGAGTATTTTTAAACAAAATGTACAAGGCACAATAAGATATGCAGGAATATGTTGAGTCAACTATCAAGATGAGATAATGGGAAATGTTGAGGTACCCGAGTTTTTTCTCATTTCTTTTTTTTTCATTGACCATGATGACGTCGGTGATTCTTTACCAAGTCAACAATGTCAACTGTTATTTTAATCAAATAATTTTGCCTGCAATATTGCACACCTCTATCTACCTCATACTACCTACCACAAATCTGCACGAAATATGGTGTCAGGAGTATCCCGTTTGTCCTAACCCGTATACAATTACCACAATTTATCGTGTCATCTATTTTCAAAGAAAACACACGTGTGTCTTCCTTTTACTGGTCAGAAGCACAAAATAATGACGATATCACTCACCGGACCACAGTGCAAGCTTCCTTGGCCCCTGGCAATGAGAGCAGAAAAAATAGTACCTGCGATAAATGATGCTTGTCATAACTTGATTCATGTTTTGGTATGGCCGTCGTGTATTCCACACACAGATTTCCATCAAATGTTATACACGGCGTGTCCCAGAAAAAAATGTCCCTCTCGTAGACAAGATGATAATTACCAAAATCTGGTTTTATACTCAATTAAATTTACATATTTAGAAAGCTCATTTTATTGTCTAACTTCTGTGAAAATTTCATTGGTCTCGCTTCATAGTTTTTGAATACACAGTCCATTATATAACAGCAATGCTTTTCAGTCCATTCCAAGTTTGCAGTGCTACATCAATGCATCAACCTGAATGGTAATCAAGTGGAAGGATGTGCAGGAGAAGAATAAAGGTTTACAAGCTGGACATTGAAGGGCAAACTTTAAATAGAACACATCCTATGAAAGCAAACATGGCCAGTGGAACTGAAGTTTGATTAGTTTTCATTTTAAAAAGTGAATGAACTTGACTTTAATTACTTAATAACAACAAGAACACAGTCATTGACATGAAAGTGAAGCATGGAATAATGCATTGTATGTCTGTACAGTAATGTGCATTTCTTTTTAGTAAACTTGGAATGGGCCGGAAAGCTCTGCTGTTACATAAGATCCTGTATATTCAAAACCAATCAAGCGAGACCTTTAACATTTTCACAGGAACTACAAAATTAAATGGGCTTTTAAATATGTAAACTTAATTGAGTATAAAACTTGATTTTGATAATTATCCTGTTGTCTACGAGAGGGACTTTTTTTTCTGGGACACGCTGTACTACTGTATCGACATGGATAGGGATGTCCGTTTATAGTGTAAAAAAAGGGAAACCCAGATTCAATCCCCAAATCTCGAAATCGGAACAAGATATTGTAAAAACATATATTTCATTTTTATGTGATACATTGGTCAGTAACATTCGGTCATAGCCGGTCATGAGTAGCTGCATGCTCAGCAATCAATTTGGTAATACGTGTAATGTCTTTATCGCCTTTCTCCAAGTTGTGAGTTTGTAGCGTGCATGACTGGTTGCCTATAGTCGTAAATGCTCAGGCCTATTTCATCAAAATTCAATAAAACATCTCCGATATCATTTCAAGCAGGTTATTGAAGTAAATACTTTAAGAAAACATTGCAGAATAATCAGTCAAAGTAAAGAAAAACACATTTTTTTCTTAGTGTAATATTATCTACGGTTTGTGTTGATGACGTCATTTAGATGACGGATCCACTGCCATGCCTTGGTTGCATCAAAATTTCAATACATGGAAAGTTAGGACGGTAGAGCGTCGAATTATGACGTCACGCTGGTTCATAATTCAGTTTGTGGGCAATGACCTAATTAGGTGTACCACGTCAAACTAAACTGTAATCACCAATCAGAAAGTTATACATACATCGGGTCATGATTCGGCTATATTTGAACCAGCTTTTATGTCATCACTTCGGTTTTATAGAGCTGATATGTAATGGGTCAACTAATTTCAGCAGAAAAAAAAAACACACACACATTTTCAATCAGAAAGAATGTTGCCATTTCAAGGATACGAAGAAAGCACACCTGCATATTAAATCCTAACTTTCAATAATTTAACTGTAGCAGAATGGTTTGTGACAAAAAAAAAATAGTTGCGAATTTTCTGCCTCGTCGAAACATAATAACAAGTCTCAAAGGTACTTTGATCATTATTGGTGAATGACTTTGGTGCAGGTGCGAATGCAGTAATGACTGTTTCTCTAGTTCATGGCCAAATGGGCTATTTTTTTGTAAACCGAGATCCCAGAGTTAGTAGTTTCGAGCTGTTAGTGTTTCGAGGGACAATATTGCTAAATCGATTAATTAATTTATTATTTAATTCATGGATGATAGATGGATGGATTGATTGGCTGAATGATAAATTGAATAATTTATTGAGTTGTATTCATCTATACACAACTGTTTTGAACCAAACACATGAAGCATCTCAGCAGAACAGTTTGCACTTTGCAGTGCCAGTTTGACAAACCTTTTTTTTCGAAATCTTTACTGAAGTTGTAATTGTAATTTGGGGAGAGACTGCAAGTGAAATCGAAATCGCACGTCAATATTCTTGTTGTATTCTGAAAGGAGAGATGAATTTCTCTGGGATTTCAGCTAGAGTTTTTCATTTCATTGCAAATAATGGAGGGCACCCCTGCATTACAACACGATAGGTCAACCTAATCTCTGAAAAGTATGTAGCTTTTTGACAGCTTTTTTGTGTCGCCGAAGAAAAGTGAACGAAAAGTGAAAGTTCACGTAGATTTTTACTCTTTTTAACAATCTATAAAAAAATCGTATGGGTGACAGGGTACACGAGCCAGAACATCAATCGCCCCGGGCCCCGAGATAGCGGGTAAACAGAAAATGCGACGAGAACGAATTCGGGAGGGTTGCCCCATGACCCGGTGGGGAAACTAATTGATTCCTAAATACGAGCATGTTTTCAAATAATGGACTCTGTTCCCCCGAGCTCGACGGTAAAGGCCAATTTAAGATCATTTTTGACAGATTTAAAGGGTCGGTGTAAAAAATGTAAAAATTCATTTTTAATTCATTTTTATTTTTATTTTTTGCTCAGTTGGAAGGTGAGGGGAAGAGACTGCAGAAGGGCTCTTTTGCGACTTAAAATCACGAATATTTTGCTATTTCAATTTTGTGTAAAGTACATAAATAAACCAAAGTACAGAAGGGCGCGTATAGGTCAATTCACTACATGTATAGATATTGTCAAAATCATTTTTATCACCATCAAAATTACAAAACAAGGTACATCAAAGAAAGAAAAAAAAGGATATAAAATGTATAATTATAAAATCATATAACTATAATGATGATTTTATAAGATAATAGTCGTAATCAACGTGGCTACAAACGCAACCAAGTTCCTGTAATCGATTATTGTAAGTTATGTCGTGCTACTGAGATTTTTTCTGTAGTAATTCAGAATCTTGATTAGTTTAAAGTAATAAGCTAACATTTTTGGATTTTCAGTTTAAAAAAATTGTCAAACTGTGATATCTGAGCTACATAGTAGTGTTTAAATGGACAAAATAAACACCCTAGAATACAAAAGTTTGGGAAATTATACTGCCACTGGGAAGATATGCATGGACAAACAATTTCCACTCCGGTGGAGAATGAAATAGCCTAGATCTGTACGCAGCAAGTCTATGGGAGGAAATGGGCAGGTAAATCCTGTCAACTTAAGCGTATTTTCACTTTTTCAAAGCACTAAATCATCATTTTGAAATACATTTTTTTCGGGGCTTCATTTTTAGACCTTATCAAAGACACTTAGAGCATGGAGGATTGCATGTATGTAGCTTACATTTTTTAAACTGTGGTCATTGTTAACCTTTGAAATTGGGCAAAATAATCAATACAATAATAGAAATAATATATTAGACTAAAACTATTATCGATCGAGGTCTTTATTTCCCATGATACTTGTATCTATATTGCAGTAATTACCTGATTACAATCTCTGTTTATTATACAAAGGAAAGTGAATTCTATGAATAGAGAGTCTGTCTGTCTGTCTTTATTTCTTTTATTTATTCAGATAATTATGTTAATTAATTAATTCATTTATTCATTCATCTATTTATTTATTTATTTATTTATTTCTCTAGTTGAGATTGTCTGCTGACTTCTCATAAAGTTATGTTTTCGAAGGGTGTTTTGCTGCAGGGTCATATCATAGTGGTATCATAGCAACCGGGGTACGTTCTCCTCCAGTTTGATATCTACACCGGATGTAGTTATTATGATCAGGTCAAGCCGACTTCTGTCCCAAGTTTCTTATGTTACCACTAATGAGTGACCTGAGTGGGGGATCAATACCCCGAGTTCAAAACAAAACAAAAATACACAAATCGCCGGGAGCTCGTTCGTACTACCCCCTTTCTGTCAATCGAGTACAATACATAAAAACATAGGCCTAGGCTACATGTACAAGTTGATATACTTCCCCAAACTCGTGACTTGCCAATCCATATTTCACGTCATATATCACTTCATATATCATCCCGGAGCTGTTTATTTAGAAAACAAAACAGCTTTTCTGGATTAAAACAATATGGAAAGCACGTACCAAAATTCTGGTAGTACATTTCTTGAAAATAATGAAGAAAAAACTGTCGTGTACCTTTTAAGGTGGTGTGCAGTACCGTGCATAAATCATAAAATCATGTAGGCCAATAATTTATGTATGGTACTGCACATTTATTTTCATTCTTGTTTCACAGTTTTCATCACTTGTGTAACAATTTATTATGCATCTCTCTGGCAAATAATCAACTTATTGGTTTTGGTTACATGTTGAAAAAAAAATCATCATTCGAGATAACCAAATCAATGAATTTACAATTCAGGCTTACATTCATACAGTATAGGTTGTGTTTGCCATGAAATGAACAACTATTTACCGATTGTTTATACTCCATCACAGTGGCGTATCTATTTTTTTTTTGCCCGGGGGGGGGGGTGTGACCCATCGTGACCTAATGACGATGGGGGCAACGTCCACGAGGCGCGTAGCGAAGAGTGGGGGGAGCTGAGAGGGGGTGTCCCTCTCTTCAGGGGCGTCGATCCATTTATCGAATGGGAGCAAAAAGTTAAAAATTTACCGTGCTCCGCGCGCGTATGTTTGATAGTATTTTCATGTCAAGTGTAATGGTTTTGTAGTGTTTCGCACTGCTTTTTAAATATATTTTGCATTACGTTTTCTTTTCTTTACATTTACTAACACACCATAAAAAGACCATTTTTTGCTCATTTTTTCAAAATCTAGTTAATTTCTGATCTTCAGATTTCACCGGCAAATCCTTTATAAATAGCCTAATGGCATGAATAAAGTTTTGCTGTGTTATGGGAGGGTTGTAAATGACATTCCCTACCTTTCTAATCAAAGTGATACCAATACTAGTCTTGAAATTCACCACCACATCAGGTAATTATACATGTATTAGCGACCCACTGAATTTTTTAAAGTGTATCATAGAAAGTTTCGTGCCAAAGGTCGACATTGGGGCAGTGCTCACGTTCTTGGTAATCAAAGAGGTAACAATTTGCTTTAAAGTTAATGATGTTTTTCTTAGACGCAGTGTGTCGAAAGGAACCACGAAACTGTTGAAAACGTGACATTTTAAACCTCTTGAAAATTGTTTATTTTCAAAATGAAATATAATGGTTGTTCCCGGCAGAACGTTTCACGACAAAGGGGAAAATATGTGGACGTTTCTTGCACAAACATTCAGGAATTTCGCGAAATATAATGTTTTTGTCTACACCGACATCGCAGTAATAGATTGTTCGAGGTCATGACCTCTGAAGTTGCCTGAGCACTCCAACTCAAGAACTGTCGAGTGCGCAGCAAATGAGGATTCTCTTCATGAAATCACATCAATACCCGTGCAATGTCTTCCAGAAACACCCTTGTCGTGAAACCCTCCCCCCCCCCGTTCCATTGGAAAATGATGATGTATAATCATGGACTTCGGAGGGTGAACTTATGGTAAAACTATTTTACCCCCTAAATTTAGAATAATTTTATCCGCACACTTTTCCCACGACATTGTTTTCAATACTTTGTCAAATCAAAATTTTCATTTCGCTATTGCGGGAACTTCAAACGGCTGCCTTACTTTGATAAAACAAATATTTAATGCAATATCGGGGTGTAAAGCTCAGTCAATAACACATAAAACGATTATTTTGTCAAACCTAAGAGATTTCTTTCCTTAGATATTAAACAGAATGATTCTTATTCTGTTTCAGTTTTCTGTATAAAGAGCGTACAACTATCGCGAAAGTAGAAAGTAGGTGGCACAACTTCCAAAGGGGAAGGGAACAGTAACGGGACTCCTTGGCGAGGGAGAAGAGTGTCCGGGTAGGGGAAAGTGGGGTGGCGGGGGCGGGGGTCACCCTTTCTACGGTAAGGACTTTTATAATAAAGTCTTATTTACCCAGAGTAGCCACTTCAGTCTTATAGACTGCTCTTCCAGCGGGCCCTGCATTACATAAATGTTATTATTACCCTTCTCTGTTCTAGAATGTCGAGCGCCTGGCAAGAAAGCAGAAGGTACCATTTTTAAAAAGTCTTTGGTATGACCGGGCCGGGGCTCGAACCCGCGACCTTCCGCACGTGAGGCGGACGCTCTTTCCACGCTCTATCCACCCTATCCACTAAGCCATCACGCCGGTACATATTAAAATGATTTTCAATCATAATGTGGCTTTATCAAAAATATACAATTACCCGTCGACAATGAGGGACTACTTGTGGTTTTGTACTGTGCATGATTTCGATCCAAAGACCCAATAATATGATGCCTCTCCCCTCCCTTTAGAAACGGGGGGGGGGGGGAGTAATTCATCCTGTCCCAAACTGATGACACCCTTGGATAGAAGGCATATCGACAAAAGTTTAACTGTATGCATGGGGTAGAAAGGAGCAGGGACCTACAGCTCCAAAAATGGAGTGTATCATTTTCATATTCATGTCCAGAGAAGAATTCAGTGCAATTTCGAAGGACTACTGCGAGTGTGATATCAACTATAAAAATTATCACTCAGCAGCAATCAACCATGTGTCATCTTGTTACCAGCCTGTATGACCGTAATTTTGGAAAATATTTATCGTATGATTATTAAATGATGTAAATAAAAATACACATCCACCATATCTTTCAGACTTCATTGCTTCGTCCGTTTAGTTTCGATCAACAGAAAGATACTTGCTTCCTTGTTAACTTCACTCACGCTAATAATTTTAAAATATGCCACCATGTTTACCCAAAGTCAAAATATTTATGAACGAGTTGTCAACAAAATCAACTTTGTAGTTTAAATCTACATAGTCTTCCACTTAAAGGGAATTGGCAAGATTGAAGCAGGCCAAATGACGCAAGGACGAAAATGGCACGTGTAATAACTATTATATGGACTAGAGTTATATCCAAACTGACAGGATTTCCTTGAATTTGTTTGGTAAAACGAAAAGCTCATGTGTCCACCGGCAGTATTTAAAACTAGGACAATAGAAACATCACCCATATAAGGATACATAACAATTTTGCATATCACATAGTTTCTTAATACTGATTGCATAGGGGCTATGGTAACGATGAAATCATTTTAGGCCAAATTGAGGACTACTGCCAATCATGTTATTTTGCTTGAAATCATTATTTGGAAGATTGACATTATGTGATATTAATCCTGTTTTTTTTGTATCAAGAGCTGCTTAGATCTTGTGGTGATCTGTTACGATTTTAAAAAAAAATGTTGAGGCAAAAATATGCTGATAGGTATAAACATCAAACCAAAAATAAAACATTTCATTGTTGTGTATAGTATCTAAACGTCAACACAAAATCGACCGGTGTTATTTACGCTAAATTGAGACTGACTGAAAATAGGCAGATTAAATTCTGTATGAAGGGTGAAATTGCATTGAAGTAATAGCAGTTATTCATTACAGCATCAATATTTTAGCTTAGTTTTCAATGAAATTGACTAGTTCTTCATTATAGAAAAGTAATCCGACCCTCTGACGAGTATTATTGGCAACAAATTCTTTTTTTTTCTTTTATTTGTTGTGATTTTGTACTGTTTCTGGTCATGCCCAAGTTGCCCTTTAAAATTCCACAGAGCTTGTGGCCTAACCTAGATCTTCACAATAGAATAAATATTTGGACTAGCGTTGATATCTGGTAAAGAAACTGGTAAGCTGATATCGATAATGGTGACAAAAATGTAGTACAGACACACTTCAGAGGTGTGTCTTTTCCAATAAAATGTGACAGTTTGTATGTTATCTGGTTCAATTGCTTAAACGAGTCACGTTTTGACTATATAAGCGGACCCTGAGGTACGAAAACAACGTCAGACAGCACAGAGATATATTCCATGCCAGCAGACAACTTCGGCACAAAATGTCAAATGTTACATGTAATGTGTGGGAAAGCCCCCATTTTATAGCCAAACTTCGGAATGTTTAAGTTAAAGGTAAGTGACATGATTGGGAACTCTTACAAATGCCTCAAGAACCAAATGAGTTGAAATATATAGGCCCTACCAACTATACACCAGCTGGAGTGGATCTCCCAGCTGGAAGGAATTATCTCAAATTTGTTTACTTCAGGAAAATCAAGCACGAACACTAATTCTATCGGGGCATGATAGAAATAGGACCCATAGAGAGCCACACAGCAAGTTGACCTGCCACGAGGAATATTGGCATTAGTTATTTTAGAATGAGTCAACGTTTAACGACAAAATTCACCGGAGAATCCTTGCATAGTTTACTTGATTCTAGAGTAGTTTCTGCCCATGTTGAGAGACTTAATCCCCCCATCATGTCATTTTCCTTTGAATAGGCCCAAAATGCACGTGCAAAATTTGCACACAAATGTACATTTGCACACACGTATACATGTAATGTTGGAAGTATTTACAAACGTATATTTGCACCCAAATGTGTACTTGTGTACTAATGTTGGAAGTTACAGTAGAAGTGTCCTCAAACATCAATTTGTATTCGGTGAATCAATTAAAGACAGGTTTTTTTTTGTTAATAAATCCAACATTGTAAATTTGAGCAATTTGCACCCCGTTAAAGATTAGTGACATGATTGGGAACACTTGAAAATGCCTCAAGAACCAATGAGTTGAAATATACACCAACTATACACTACCAGGAGTAGATCTCCCACAAAGTGGGAGGATTTGTCTGTAATTTGTTTACTTAAGGAGAATCAAGCATAAACATAGAAGTATCTTATTTTTTTCTGGGGACGATAAGAATAAGCCCCATAGAGAGCCACACAGCAGGTTTTCGTGGTACGAGTGATGTTGACATTGTTTATTTTAGAATGAGTCAACGTTTGACTACAAGATTTTCACAGGAGAATCCTTGCATAGTTTACTTGATTCTAGAGTAGTTTCAGCCCAAGTTGAGGACTACCCCAATCATGTCATTTACCTTTAAGGCTACATATTCCCCGAATATTATTTGTTTGTTTGTTTGTTTGTTTGTTTGTTTGTTTGTATTTATTTCCCGAAATCATAAGAACAAAAGAACATAATAAACATATGATATATCAAAACAGAATAATATATAATCTGGAGGATTACCCGAATTCAGCAATATTAAAACAATACTGCTGTTCTTCCTGGAGTGGTGTTCATTTTGTGATCGCCGTATACGGCCTACATAACAGACGTTTATTTCTTTACTGTACGCCCTGATCTATACTGTAGATCGAAAAGACGAAAAAGTTCAATACCCCTCATAAGGTCTAACCTTTTTACCAAGCTGCTTACAAACCAAGTGAATGTCAATCCGTGTTTAGGTGTAGGCAATAACAAGTTGCCTAAGGCATGTAAGGGATGTTTTATTGTCACCGACAATATACTGCAATATGTACGACTAGATTTCACATTTAATATGAATAACAGATCGTCGTTGATAGTTGTCGCGAGGAAATCCTGAATGACAAACTTTTTGAAAATATTTACAATCATTTTATAGTTTTGTCAAGATGAAGGAATGATTGGAATCTAGAATAGGAACTCTGAATAGATGCTATTGCATTTGTATGAATGAATATGATGTCTGACGTGAATTTAGAATTACATGTATTATCGGTTAAAGGTAAATTGCATGATTGGGGGTTGTCCTCAACTTGGGCTGAAATTATTTAAGAATCAAGTTCTTGAGGTCAAACGTGGACTTATTCTAAAATAATTACCGTCAATATCCCTTGTGGTAGTTAAATAATCTGTGTAGCTTTCTGTGGGATTTATTTCGCTCGGACCTCGAGGGAAATTAAACACTGATATGTCCATGCTTGATTCTGCTTAAGTAAACAAATTAAAGACAAATACTTCCAGCTGGGAGATCCACTTAAGCCGGTATAACGTTGGTATGCATTTCAACCCATTTTCATTTTGAGTAATTTTCAAGTGTTCCTGATCATGTCATTAACCTTTGACACCGGTATAATCCGTGGCGTTTACAAGTCGGACGCGTTAAACAAAACGATTGACATAACAAGATAGACTCTTCTTGTACACATTAATAGTATATTATGTAGCTCCAAATCGATTCACGTAGCGTTTCATATATCGAAGTGTATAGATAAAGGTGCTGATAGAAATATTAAAGGTAGCCTGGGGGTGTCGTTGGTTTTGTGAAAGGGGGTGCCTATTGTCAGTCAGAAAGAACGCCACCCCCTCCATTGTCGATTTTGAGAACGTCGCGACGTGCCAAAATCAAGAACAACTCACTAGGATCATGGCTACATGCGTTGACTTTAGAATGTTTTAAGGTGCAAATGTGGTTCACTTAAAGTTAGAGTTCGGGATTTGCACGCTAGAAACCAGCAAAACGAATGAGATCAGCTCAAATCGTTCACAGTGTGAAGAATAGTATAAATAAACCTGGGTCGTAGAACCTTTGGGTAGAATACATATTTCTGTTAAAAATCTTGACAGTTAGATATCAAAATTTGCTAAGTGACGAGGACGTTCCGTTGGTTCCAAAAAGCGTCCTCTAGCCGAAGGTCACGCAGAGTTCAACCGTTAAAACCATAGCAGTGTATATACGTAGTCGCCCACTGTCCGTCAGCTGGTCATGCGTACCGTGTTCTGCAATTTGAGCAAAATTTAAAGTCGAGGAAAGAACAATATTCTGGTAGCATATCGTTATTAGTTTTTCTCATAAAACAATAAGTTCGTGACGTATGGATCTCAAACTTTCAACACACCATTTGTAAGAACTTTACTACCGTATGGTAATCATAATAAAGGAAGTGATAGACCCCGGTGATAGACTTGCAAGTTCTGAAATCTATCTTTTAAAATTCATCATGTGTTTGGTTGAAGAATGTACAGAGCCATCCCCTTTCTTATTATATACAATTCATCTTTTATTGTTCAATCAAGTAATAGGAAAACAGAACAAGGAACAAACATAGAGATGTGCATAAATATGTCCTGAGGTCAATGACAGAATGGATAGAATAATCGCCGGAACTAATCAATGCATTCGTTTCACATACTGCTATTGCCAGGGTAGAAATGAAGAATATAGCACTAACGCTGTAGTTCGTTGTAAATCAGTATAAAAAAATAAATCTACAAGTTGTATATCACAAAAGATACACGTGGCACATCGATATAAGAAACATTACAAAGTGATTAAGTACGGACTGAATGTTATAAATACCATAAAAAGAAAGTGTGAACTATTTTGAGATTTTAATTGTAGATTTGACATTCCGTCATCAATATTATAAATACACTCAAACCATATAGCAATGGCACACAACAGACAGACAGACAAATTTAACTACCTCCAACAGTCTATACGGTACCACAAGGCCAGAGCTACATTACCCCATATAACATAATGTAAATATCATTAATTCATAGAACTAATAACATCCCAAACATCCCAAGTAAAAATTGAATAAAATTTGATAAAAACAAGTAACGAACTTGTCCAAAATGCTTCTATTAAAAGCAGGAAATGGAGACTTTGAACTTCTTGGCTTTGATAAGCGCGTTGGCGACAAAAGGTGGTCCGACCAAAAGCATAACCCATGGTGTATAACACTTGAGAGGCCTTATGTATATTTGCTCTATCAATAAAATTATAACAATGTCATAGACTCACAGATGAGAGGTGAGCCAATTCACGCTCACCTCACCTCACCAGGCATGAGATTCATCCAACTGTTGAATGTAAGCCCTGCTTCATGATCCTTCCATTAACTTTCTGTTCTGAGCCAGTCTAGTCCAGGTGCGCCTATTATTTGTGTGATGTCAATCTCCGCCAACGACGTTTTCGTCTCCTCTCGATCTTTTCTCTGTCCTCTTGGAATCCCATTCTGTGGCCGCTTTTCGACCACCTCCCATCTGTCCTTCTCATTAGGTGTCCTGGCCCCATCTCCATTTTGCTTCTTTCACCTTTTCACCATGATATCATTGGTTTGTTGTTTGTGTCTGAATTCTGTATTCCTTATTCGGTCTCTAATGTGATGTTCAGCAGCATTTTCTCTCATTGCCGCTCTGTGATGTACCGTAGTTTTTGTCGAGTTGTTTGCGGTTGCCATGTTTTCCGATCCATATGTCATTTGTCGGATAATACAGGATTGAATAGAATCTCTCTCAGTACCATTGCATTTCTTTTATCACATAGAAGTATGCAATCTTGTATCATCCCAAAGCTGTTCCAACCCGGCTTTAAGCTCTGCTAATATTTCCTCATTTGCTCGGACCCCTCCATTGGCTCATTTTTGTCCTAATATTTGTATGTGCTGACCTTTCATAGTCTCCCCACCAATCATCACCTCGTCGTCTGACGTAAGTTTGTCATGTATTTTTGTTTTCCCCTTGTGTAAGATTGAGTCCAACTTTGTACTACTCTCTGTCGCAGGTTATTGAGAGCTGTTTATCCATGTCCCTATACTGATGTCGAGAAGAGTAGCACACATCATCAGCAAACCCTAGATTTGTCAAACTGTTTCTCCATCATATTTATTCCAATTCTGGCAATGATTGCATTTGCAAAAAAAAAAAGCCTAATTAGCATCAAAAGTAAAATAATTATATTATATTGTCTGGCCTTGAAGGGGATACCAGAAATTCGGCCCAAGCTAGAATCATATTGCACGAGTCCCGATAGACGAGTGCAATATGGTTCTCGGCGAGGCGATTTATTTTTTGGTAATCGCCCTTGAAAAAGGCCAGACAATATAATTATTATTTATATATGTATTAGCATTCTTCAAAACTTTACTTAAAATTCATACAAACGAGCAATTTGGAGCCACTGACTTCGCCTTACTGCCTCACTGGCGGTCTTGTTTACGTTCGGAAAAGTCAATTAGGCACGGCCACAATTTTTTTCTGCTTTACGTTGGCGCGTGTAGTATTCGCGCTGTATAGATCGCCGGCGCAGTGCTGCAAAAATGCTATCCAGGTCCAGCGCCGTATGTGCGTATTAGCTGTCGATTTACGCAAGCACAGTATTCTGGCGCACGGGTCCATAGCGCGCGGCAAGGGATGCGGTATCGGGTGCTGTATCAGAATTTAATGGCCCAGTTTCCAAAAGCACAGGTCAATATGGCAAAATACCGGGAGAGAGAGTAATATCGTGTAAATACGGTGCCCGGATGAAACACACACGACACCAGTGTGCAAATATGGCTTTTTATTCAGCCATCTAAATCCTAATTATTAATAATTTGCCCATTATGATACCCAAACTATTTTGTGATTATAACGTGATATGAGTCAAAAATGTAAGGGTGGATCGAATTGCATTTATGGATCTGTGTCTTAGGAATCTAATATTGATTAAACTGTTTGTGGTCTCTTCTTACATTGTGCACCTATATTCCCCTTGTCGTGGCACATTACCCCATCCAAACCGAAAAAAGGTATACTGGAAAATCCTTGTTCTCTTGGCGGGAGGGGGGGGGGGGGTGTGGTGGAGGAAGCATTTTCACTTACTCTTACGCTTAGTATTTTCGATCTCGTGCAGGACCATTCTATCAGGCTTTGTGTCCTACCTGGCCTTGTGTCTACCGGCTCTTTTGGTCATTGGCGCTTGAGATCTACTGGGTGCCCGTATTGGGTCTATCGGGGCATTGTGTCTTATCAGACTGTGGTCCTAACGGCCTTGGTCTATCGAAGCCTTGGTGTCTATTGGGGACTGGGTCTATCCGGCCTTGTGTCTCATTGGGAATATGTGTCACTATCGGGCCTGGGGTCATTGAAACGCATTGTTCTTTCGGTCTTGAGTCTATCGGGGCCTTGGGTGGATCTATCGGAGGCCTTATTGTCTATCGGCCTGGTGTCTAATCGGACCTTGAGTTATCGACTTGGTCTATATGGGCCTTCTATGTCATCGAGTGGTTTATGGTGTGCTGTATTACCTTTGATGGGAGTGAGAGGTTTCTTTGGCAACAATCGCCAGGCAGCGCAGTCTCACTGGATTACCTTTAACCTCTGCAATCCCACGATTCCAATAACACCGGCCACCATTATATCGTGTCATCAATTGGCCAAGGGCGTTGAGAGAGTTAAATCGTGCTATAGGAACACAAGAAGCATATCGTCATTAGTTAATTAACAAACACTCCCATGATTGTTTTTTTTAATTCTATTCCTTACAACATGACATAAATCATCATCTTCAATTGATGCAGAATCTTACGTCGAAACAGGATCTCTTATTTTCTCTTTCCTCAAACCGTACTTGCTTCATGTTAAATCCAGGTTCAATCGCAAAAGATGTTCCTATAAAATAAAGAAAGAAGGAGAAGATTAATTGGTAACATCTGATAAAGTTATATCCAATGTTGCAGGTTACCCTCATTATAAAGTTCACTAGTTGAATAATGAACTGTCATGTCACTTGAAAACGTAGAAAAAAAGCAGGCCCCTACAATACACCCGATTCAATACGCCTTTAAGTGTATCAAGGAACTTGGCGAACTCAGCGAAATGACCAGAACTTTGTGGAGTTGCCAAGGAGGGATCTTGTTTGACTTGGAGGCAAGCGTAACTGATCGTATTTCCTGTTTGATCAGACTTCTCCTGAATTCAGGTACTTATACGATTTTGAGAGGCAATGGGGGAGGACAGGGGATGGGGTCGTTCCCGACATAGCCAAAACAGGAAAAACTAAGGCTTGGGTCAGGTACTCTGTATGTTGTCCAGTGAAAGGTTCGATGTGCGTTTACCAACATAGTTTAAGCGTGCTTAAAGCGGCAAGTTAGTTTTGGGATTTCTTTTATTTGAAAGCTTTATGCCCAAGAGGTCACATCATCATGTGTCTCATTATATTACAGATTCTGAATGTCTTTCATTTTTTTAAAAATAATAATTCAATGAAAAATCTCGGGGGGGCGGGGGACCCGAGATTTTACGGGGTACTCCGGCGATTTCGACTATATTTAACACATTAATAGCATACAAAGGGTTAAGTACGGTGTTTAGCGTTAACCAAATTATAGCCTCATCAGAAAGATCAGAGTCTGTCTTATTCATGAGGTATTAATTCGGATAACCTAACACCTTTCTTAACCCTAATGGATCTATAAATGTTCAATATAGGTCGAAATCTCGGGAGTATCCCATAAATAATCTCGGGTCGCCCCCGAGATTTTTCATTATTAATATAAAAAAACGCCGAAGACATCTCAGAATCTGTTATTGGTGTAGGATGTAGACCTTATGGGCATAAAGCTTTCAAATAAAGAAAATCCCAAACTAAACTTGGGCTTTAAACCGCCAACTCTCGCACAGTGTGTGCCATTTGTTAAAGTTGTTAGGCAGGCCTGTTTGCAAATGTATTATCTGTATTAATCCTGATATATGGTCGTGATGACTGGTACCCATGAACGTCCTAGTGGATGTCAAATGATAGCACATATACATATACATAATACATATACATATTACATAATACATAATACATAATATCATAATACACATATACATAATACATATACATATACATAATGACACATAACATATACATAAATACATATACATATAACAATAATACACATACATATACAATAAATACATATAAAATATACACTATACATATACATGTTATCCCGGTTAAGACAATGACTCACTGATCAATGGGGAAATCAATGGGTCAACCATTCACGCATGGAGTTTTCTTTTAAAGACTCATTGCAGAACTGTCTAAATACATTGACCTGCTCGTTTAATTTAATCCCAATCCACTGTCTCCAGGACTCACAACCTATTTTAAGTTCCTGAACTGACGTTAGTGATAGGGCAAAATAGAGAACATCTA
>JZLH01S0603722.1:86538-108013 GCA_001188425.1 Eucidaris tribuloides | reverse complement strand
GCGAAATGACAGATTTTGTGTGTACCAACGAGATGGATCTTGTTTGACTTGGGAGGCAAGCGTAACTGTCGTATTTCCTGTCTTGTCACTTCTCCTGAAATTCAAGTACTAGTACCTGACTCCGAGAGGCAATGGGGGAGGACAGGGGATGGGATCGTTCCCACAAAGCTAAAACAGGAACAAACTAGGCTGGGTCAGGTACTCCTGTATGTTGTCAGTGAAAGGTCGATGTGCGCTTACACAAACATAGTTTACGTGTTTAAACACCAACTCTCCACAGTTTTGTGCATTTTGTTAAAGTTGTTAGGAGCCTGTTTGCATGTATTATCTGCATTAATCCTAGTATTTATGAAGTACGATGACTGGTAGCCCATGAACGCCCTAGTGGATGCAAATGATATACATATACATACATAATACATATACATAATACATATACATATACATATACATATAGCCCGTGTTAAATAAACAAGACTCACTGATCAATGGGGAAATCAATGGGCAACCATCACCATGGAGTTTTCTTTTAAACTCATTGGCAGAACTAGTCTAAGTCATAGACTGCTCTTTAATTTTATCCCAATCCAGACTCACATCTATTTTAAGTTCCTGAACTGACGTAGGATTAGGGCAAAATTACATTCTAAAACTTAGACTTTGGCAGAACTTGCTCGTTATTCAGAGTGTATGACGATAACTGCACCGCCAGAATCTGGCGTCGTTTATGCATTATAACTATGAATAACACACCTTTATACCTTAAAGAAAAAACGATCACAATTTATTATGGTTTATGGTTATCTTTTAGTGCCACCCGATTATTGTAGGCAGTGAATACCCTTTGGACAACCTTTCCTCGTTTCTTGAAGCACTTTACAACTATTCCGTTGTGGGATCGACTGTCATCGACATTTACAAGGACCCCTCGAAATCATTAGTTCCAAAGAGCGCTTGCGCAAGAGGTGCACTTGTGTAAGTACATAATCAAAGTAAGTGCCACCACTGCAGAGTGCTACCAATTCTCATCATTTAACAGTAGAATCCACCCCACACCCCCCAAAAAAGTTTCAGATACATTTGAAAGATGTTTCCGTTTGCAGAAACTGTCACATAGAATTATTGAGATAAGCGCATTTTATGGTGCATATCATAATGGAAGTGATGGTGTTTGGACTAAAACGAAATGGAACTTACTATAGCGACAAGATCCCTGAAACATGATAACTTGTAACCTAAATCAATAATAAGAGAAGACTTAGAGAAATTATTTTGCTAGCAAGTGTTTTTTCATTAGGTTCTGTGACGCAATGAATGAGAACACGGCCAGAGGTAATCATGAGTGTCTTTAATGTTTGTTGAAGGTTTGTGACTGTCACCGCCACGTTAACCAAAGAAATCATGTATCGCAGAAACGGAAACGAAAGGTGAGACACGCGTCTTAATCAGCAAACTACATCGCCTGTAAATCAACCTTAATGACTGGCAGAGAGGAAACATGTTCATGACACGATGTCACGTTGCGGAACGCGTCAGAGATGTAATATGAAACGAAGAAACGACCCATACAATGTAACAGAATGTTTGACAACTCCCACCAAGCCCATGTTATTGACACATCAATCTGATCGTACGTGAGGGGAAGTATGCCAGTTTACTACAGAACCAAGGGATGTGGCATGATAGAAAGTTGTCCTAAATTTAAAGGTATCGTATAACAATGTTTCCACTTTAAAAAAATCTGAGCTGCATGATTCCCTATGCTACCAGTGTCTTGAATAAGGTCTAAAAATGAAGCCCTGTAAACAATTTCAGTTCCAAACGATCATTAAGTGCTTTTAAAAAGTGAAAATCATTGAGCGACCATTCCAGTTTCCCCCCGTAGACTGCTGTGACTTTTCTCAGCTGAGAATAATCCATGTGCTGCTTTTTATCTGTACATATTTTACAAGTGCCAACATGACTGTTTCGAGTTTTGTGTTCTAGGGTTGTCCATTCAAACACTGTCAGATATGTCAGAAAGCAGTTTGACAATTGTTTGAATGGGGCTTCCACAATGTTGTCTTTAAGACACAATGACTCAACAACATTTGAAAACAAAACAAAAATACCAATTCGAGTATTCCTTGTCGGAGTTTTCGTCATGCATTGTCATCATATTCTGACATCAACGTGATATTTTCTTACATTTTTCCTTCTTACATCACCATGCTATATTACTTTTCTATATTGAGTCGAAATCATAGTATATTCTCAATTATACATAAATGACTTATTACTTTCTACTCACTCATAATTATAGTCGACAATTAAATCAATGACACCTGATTATTTTGAGGCGTTTGCCGTAACAAAACCTATATTCTGCACAAATATCATAATCAGCTGGGCTTGGACGTGTTTTCCTCTTCAGATAGCGTATAAAAGGGTTTGACCGATTTAGACGTCTCGAAAATTGAACCGGCATATTTGTACACTTCGCGTGAACATTTCACGCAGTGAACATAAATAGTACACGCTGATATCATAATAGATTTTTACAACAGTACAAGGAGTGCGCTTTTAAGCGATCTAATGAATCTTATGGGTATTTATTCCTAGAACTGCAGCAGTTTTATGGCGAAGTGTGGTTATTTCCGGTTGATGTTTGTTTTAGATGCTGTTTGCACCACATGACGTGACTTTGACCGAGGCAAAACAGTTCGGTCAGAGCAAATGTACAAAGGCACCCATCACACCATTTAAATTTGGTGTAAAATGTTCCGGACGTCATTTTTTGACGAAATATCTGCGGGATAAGAAAATAAATAAATACCCAGGTTTAACTGCGACATAGAATTATCCGACCTTCTAATTTTAAACGATTTTGCCAGTATTCTAATTCATTAAAAGGAAACTGTTGCCCCAATACCTTCCATAGATGATTTGGGGTATTTTCAAGTCTTTCATCTGGAGAAGACTGTTGCCACCCTTTTTTTCTTTTGTCGGGGAGAGAGAAGAAAAGAAAGAGAAGAGAAGAGAAGGAAGAAGGAAAGAGGAGAAATAGAGAAAGAGAAAAGAAAAAAGGAAGAAGAAGAAGAGAGAAGAAGAAAAAAGAAGAAGGAGAAGAAGAAAGACAGGAGGAGAGGAAGAAGACGCAGAAGAAAGAGGAGAGACAGAAAGAGAAAGGAAGAAGAAAAGAAGAGAGAAAAGAAGAGAAAAAGAAAAGCGAGAAGAGGAGAGAAGAGAAAAAGAGAAAAAGAAGAGAAAAAGGAGAAGAGACAGAGAAGAAGGGAAGAAGAGAAGAGAGAGAAGAGAAGAAGAAAGAAGAAAGGAAGAAAAGGGAAAGAGGAAGGAGAGGAAAGGGAAGAGAAGGAAGAGAAGGAAGAGAGAAGAAGAGAAGAAGGAGAGAGAAGAAGAGAGAAGAAGAAGAGCAGAAAAGAAAGAAAGAGGGAGGCAAAGGGAAGAGAAGGAGAAGAAAAAGAGAAAGAAGAGAAGAAGAGAGAAAGAAAGAGAAGAGAGACAGAAGAAGAAGAAAAGAAGAAGAAAGAGAGAAGAGGAGAGAGAGAAGAAGAGAGAGAAGAAGAAGAAAGAAAGGAAGGAAGAAGAAGATAGAAGGAGGAGTGAGGAAGTCGGGGCAATAAGAAGAGAAGAGGAAGAAGAAAATAGTAAAACGGAGGAGGCAGGAAAGGGGAGGAGTGAAAGGGGGAAGGGGAGGAGGAGAAGAAGAAGAAGAAGAAGAAGAGAAGAAGAGAGAAGGGGGAGGCAGGGGAGTGAGGAGGAGAGAGGAGAAGAATAAGAAAAAGACGAGAGAAAGAAAAGAAGAAGGAGGAGGAGTGGGAGGAGAAGAAGGAGGAAGAGAGGGGAGGCAGGAGGAGGAGAAGAGAGAGAGAAGAAGAAGAGAGAAGAAGAAGGAGAAGAAGAAGAAGGGGAGAGAAGAGAAGAAAGAAGAGAAGGAAGAGAGAGAGAGAGGAGGAGGAGGAGGAAGAATGGAGAGGAGGAGGAGAGGAGAGAGAGAAGCAGAAGAAGGGCGAGAGGGGAGAAGGAGAAGAAGAAGAGGAGGGTGGAATGAGGGAGGAGGGAGGAGGAGGGGAGGAGTGAGGAGAGAGAAGAAGAGAAGAAGAAGAAGAAGAAGAAGAAGAAGAAGAAGAAGGACTATAGTAGGGAAAAGGAAAACAAGACTAGGAGGAAAAAGCCAAAGGGAGGACCACGAGTTGGGGAAGCAAAATTAGGGAGGAAGAAGGAGGGCGAAAGAGTCAATGAAAATGTAACACAACAAATTGAATTCATCTTACTGGATCTATGTCTTAATTTCAGAATACTGGTTAAAAAAAATCAACATACCCGGGTCGAAGTTCCACTCCAGATGGAAGTATCGAACACGCAAACACGTGATACTGTATCAGATACAGATTCTGTCCTCTCTAAATGTCAACAATTAAACAAACATTAGAGTTTTCCGTTTATTGATTTAGGTGCTGATTTATTAGTTTGGATTTGTCATGCTTCCTCATGTTCCTCTTGTTGCAGTTAATAAGATATCGCAGTTGGATGGTCGTGTATCGCACCTGCATACCGCCTTTCCTTCCCGGTCGAAGGATCAACCAGCATTCACCAACCCCAAATTTTGCAAACCTTAGTAGGTATTGTGATTTTGATTTAAAGGCATCATTTGATAATGTTTCCACTTTAAAAAACCTGATCTACATGATCCCTTGACCACCATGCGACTGGTGTCTCTGATAGGATCTAAAATTGAAAAAAAAAAATACAGTTCAAAACGAAGAAGTAGAAATTATTGAGCAACCATTCCAGGTTACCACCATAAAATTGCTGTGTCCTTTGTGTGTGTGTGTGTGTGTGTGTGTGTGTGTGTGTGTGTGTGTGTGTGTGTGTGTGTGTGTGTGTGTGTGTGTGTGTGTGTGTGTGTGTGTGTGTGTGTGTGTGTGTGTGTGTGTGTGTGTGTGTGTGTGTGTGTGTGTGTGTGTGTGTAGTGTGTAGTGTGTGTGTGTGTGTGTGTGTGTGTGTGTGTGTGTGTGTGTGTGTGTGGTGTGTGTGTGTGTGTGTGTGTGTGTGTGTGTGTGTGTGTGTGTGTGTGTGTGTGTGTGTGTGTGTGTGTGTGTGTGTGTTGGGGGGGGGATATGGAGACCATAAGTGGAGGTATAAGTTCGATCATACTGTACATGGGATCTATTATGTCTACATTGAATGTATGAACTTCTTATGAAAGACCTGTGACTCAAGTTATGAAGTCAAATAATGATGACAAGATATATGAGTGCGATCAGTTAGTGTAACGGACGGACATGATTATTATTGAAGGCCTAAGGAAAGTTTAGCATTTAGTAACTCTAGTGATAGCCTCCACAATAAATCATAAAGCATTCCTTCATACCTTATCACTTTTTCCTTAGGCCTTAAATAATGGTCATTTTTGAAAATGTCCATCTGTGACACTAACTGATCACACTCATAATATAGTTCCCCATCCCTACCAGTGAGGCGAAAAGTGTGCATACACATAGTATACAGGAATGAATGACCCTTCTCGCAAATTTGTGACTGAATAACAAAAAAGCAACATGGAAAGGAATTTGCGGCACCAACAAGCAAATTTGTGAAAATCTGAAGTGTATAATCGTGTTTTTTTTTCTTCTTATTTTTGTAAGTAAATTATGGGCAACCAATCGAACGATCCCTAAAACGGTATACAGTCAAATCTACAGACCATTTGTCGGGTGTTTTGTATTTCCCCAAAGGTCACTGTCAACGAATCTGTCCCCATGTGTCCACGGAGTGAACTTGTAACAAGTTAATGTCAAGGAGATGCGACTTTTTAACAAGGAATCCCTGACCCACCAGTCCATCAACGTTTGTCAATCACCGGGTAAGTCCCGTTAACCAGGGATTTGGTGACTGGGGGCGAATCAGGTTGTTCTTCATGAGGGGCACATTTATAAGTCGCTGGAAATAGGGTGTAGGCTATTCGGGGATTCATTTAAAGCCACAGGCTAATAATGACCACAGTTTTGAAAAATATGAGCTACATAATCCTCCATGCTCTAAGTTTATTTGATAAGGTCTAAAAATGAAGCCCTGAAAAATGTGCTTGTAGGCCTATTTAAAAATGATGATTTAGTGCTTCAAAAAAGTAAAAATCTGCAAGTACTCAAGTTAACCGGATTCACCTGCCCATTTCCTCCCATAGACTTACTGTGTGTAGATCTAGGTTATTTATCCTCCACCGGAGTGGAAAGTGTGTATTCATGCATATCTTACCAGTGGCAGCATAACTTCAAATTTGTGTATTCTAGGGTGTTTATATGTCCATTTAAACACTACTATGTAGCTCAGATATCAAATTTTGAGCATTTTTTAAAGATTGAAGCTCCACAACGTTAGCCTATTACTTTTGTAATGTTTAACACATTCTTTTGCAATGCTTAGTTGCATTATTCCAATGGCGAGTATACTTTTCGATAGTTTTAAGTAGAACTTGAAAGAGGTGCACAAGGGGACGAGTTGTCCCCTACTGGTACACTCCAACAGTTTATTGTGAGGTCCGCAGGTATCTTTCCCATCTTGGTCAAATGGGAACTGGTAAAAGTACGAGTCGAATCGAACACCTTCCTCTCAGACAAGACAGAGAAATAGAAACAATATCCACAGTTGAAACATTTCTGTTCCTTTTTCCTTTGTAGCTTAATCCCCAATCTCGGTGGAGTTGTCCAAAGCGTGAAACGTGACAATACGGTTGATAGAGTGGTCTTTGCCATTTAACAGAAATATTTCATTCCTCGTCTGGCTCTCGTGGTATCCACTTTCACCTCCGATCATATTTCTTCGTCAAAATCCGCGAAATGTATATACCTCGTACTCCCAACAGAAGGGTGATTTGTGATTCATTTGATTTTTCTAAAATTATTGTAATAACAACTTTAGCCAATCGTGTCGTATTTATTAATATCCAGACTAAATTACAATAAAGGATTCGTCATGGAGGATGAAAAAGTAACATTGCCTCAAGAACACAGCAAATATTATATTACGTAGTTATTATAGTTTAAGAAGGCAATAAAGTTGATTCAGCTTTTACATCAATGGCTTTTTTTTCACTTGCATGGAGTTGTCTTGTTGCTTCTTCTACCGACAGCCTAATGATGATGGGGTGATTATGATGATGATGATGGTGATGGTGATGGTGATGATGATAAAGATGATGGTGGTGGTGATGATAATAATGATGATGATGATGATGATGATGATGATGATGATGATGGTGATAATGATAATGATGATGACAATGATGATGGTGGTGATGATAATGATGATGATGATGATGATGATAATTATGATGATGATAACAGAAGAATTCCTCATTAGGCAATCGGTCTGTTGGGGTCACAACTGGAAACGGGTCAAATGACCCAGAATTGGGATAGATTTGACCCTGATTGTGGGAAGATGTGATCCAACTCAGCCTTGAAATTTAGGGAGTGTTGACGAAAGGTCGACAAGTTGTTATGTATTCTGTTCAGATTTCTCTGCCTGTACATGTTTTGAATTGGTCACTTTCAAATGTCGTAGTATAGCCCAGGAATTGAAGACCTTTGATGGACCTTTGGTGCAATGGTATCGAGAAAGTTAAATCTGAAATGAAGGTCAGTGGCCAATTCCAATCATTCCGTTCCTTTTTTGTACTTTTACAGGATGGAGGCCTTGGGTGTCGTGGTCGTCGTGTAACCGAAAATGCGAGGGTGGTATTCAAACTCGACGTCGTCTCTGTGTCAAAGATGTCGCCGACGCGTGCGAAGGGGAGGCCAGACAAAGACGACAGTGCAACACATTTGACTGTGCAGGCAAGTACACCTTGTAAACACCGGGGTATTAAATCTAACACCCAGGGTGTAAAATGATATTGAAACCATATATGGTTTTGATTTTCGACAAAATTGGTTTAGTGTTGACTAGAGCAACACCCATCAGGGGTGGCGCCAGTGTAAAATCTGGGGGGGGGGGTGAAATCCGTCGGGAAAATTTTGCCAACCAAAGTTTTTCACGGCCAAATTTGTGGCCCAAATAGCAGCCGAAAAGTCGCTCAGCGGGGGACGGGGGGGGGGGGGTTAGGGGGTGGCGGGGAAAATTTAGGCGGCCATAAATTAAAAATGTTTCTCGGCCAAATTTTTGGCAACACAGCAAAATTTCTTAGTGGGTCAGAAATTTTTCGACAAACACAAAAATCCCCGTAGTTTTCATTGCTTTGAGAACAATATGGAGGTGGCCGCCCCACTGCCCCCTCAGTGGCGCCGCCCCTGACACCAAACGATGTTGAAATTCAACACCGTGTCTAGTATCTATATCGATCGACAACATATTGGGTGTTAAATTAAACACACAGTCTTGCATTGCATGTACGTAAAATTCAGTGGTGGACCCAAAACTTTCCACTAGGAGGGGGACAACTTTTTTCTTCCGATGATTCAAATAAATGAAAGTCCTTCTGAAAAAGGGCTTATTTAAATTGTAACCTATAAGCTCCGCTTCGATTAAAGACAAAAATATTACATAAGCATGAAAAAAAAATTACGAAATATTGTGTCCTCACCCGGGGGTGGGAGCTTTGTACTCTATATGCCGCTTGGATCCACAATAACGTTACTATCATTGCTATGAGGATTTACATCTTCATTATGTTTCTGAATGCTATTGTAAGTCTTGGACTTGAATCTTTGTTTTATGATGTTCTAACATAAAATAGTGGAAGTGTTTAGTCGACAGTCCGCAGTTGTTTGAGGTGGTGAAGATTTAGATAATTTCTCCATGTGTTACTGTTGCCACAAATCAGGGTTAATCGAAAATAAGTTGATTAAAAGTAAAGAATCACTCATTACGCCAGGTTTGATATACACAACAAACTCTTTTGCGTAAGTCCCTATCGTACGATGTTTAATAAGGAAATAACGAGATTTTCTGCTAATAACTTTGTTATTATTCGCAAGCCTTCAAACAATCCTCCTTTGGGTGGAAAACTTTATTCCAAATCCTAATCCGCCAAAGCATTTTATTCAAATTGTTACAACGTAATCATAATTCTGCTTAATGGCCCGACAAATCTAGAAATCATCATGCTTGACATTGATAATTCGCCATTTAAGTAGGTAATACGTCTTAACGCATCAGACCGTTTGGTTTCCAACTTAAAATCTTTAGTAATTCGGCCTGTAAATGGCATGTTCCTTTGAAAATATTCTGGAGAATGTGTTAATTGATGAATAATACTGAGCAACGACAATGAGAAAAATCTTGTCTTAACTTCCGATGTTATCAATCGTATTAACTCTCTGGCCTTCGAAGCTCCAAGAACGTCGACTGTGACGTGAATGGTTTGATTACTCATCCATGTTACCAAAGATTTTCACAAAAATAATGAAAAAGGAAACAGGAACATGACGTGTATAGAAATTACTGTGTATTGATTAATAACATAGGCCTGATTATTTATGCATCATGGTCTTTCTGACGTGTAGACTTCGAAAGCAATCGGTATAAAGTTCATAGCACTCTTCTTTTGATTGAACTTTTGCAATTTGTTTCGCACAGCGTCAACGCCGAATGGTACTTTCGGAAGACTTCGGCGAAACCGACCACATCCGATAGGTCCACTAAGGCAAACTCGCGAGGTGATGATCGTAGTGATCAATTAGTTTTAGTAAGATGATTTACGTGTAGTTAGTATTTACCGTTTAGTATACGATCTATTTGAAACATGAAAACAATGTTAGCTACTCTTTCACTGTTTGAATCCCAACCCACACTATTAAATTGTATGTTAGAATTTAGTCCATGCAAAATATAGGTGTTGCACTTATATTTAGTTATTATTACCCAAATGCGTGTAATTTGTGGGGAATTTTTAAACAAAACATTGGTTACATTTGTGTGGACCTTGTTTTGACCATTAAGAGTGAAGGCCTTTTCGTGACGTCATTATTCGTATGGCTCGGTGCCATACCATCAGGTAGAGTGATGGTCATTCTTATCAATTTTGATGATGATAATTACGACGATGATGATAACGATGGTGATAATGATGATGATGATGACGATGATAATGACGATAGTGATGGTTGTGGTGATGATGGTGGTCGTAGTAAAGCGATGATGATGATGATGATCAATGTGGTAGTGGTGATGATGATCATTCATCTTTTAGCTACGCGCAAATATTATACTAATATTCTACTTCACTGGGTACTTCAGCTGTGTCGGTGAGCCTCGAGAAACATTCCTTTTCCTTTGTCTAGTCCCATGGTGTCCTGAATATTTTTACCGTTTATGAGTTTATGTGGTTGATCTCGTTTATCAGTCAGACACATTAAATTTATGTTCCAAATGAGGCATGACGTGTTCAAAAGTAAATAATAAATTGATGTTGCACAGGGTCTCCGACTGTTTATCAATAGAGTGATATCAATCTCTCCATTGTTTCAACATTTGGAAATTAGTGGTCAATGTAAAATATTTGTTAACGATAACACTATCGGGTAATGTCTCGCGGAAGACCCGTCTTATCATGAAAACGCGTATAAACACACTGTTTGAAGACAGAACTTGGGTATGTTCTACCGCTTTTATCCGCTTGTTCTAGGCGACATATTTATAGCTGTAACATGTCATGAGAATGTGATATCGTGCTTGCGGGCACGATGTTTATGGACAGAATGTTATCATTTCAATGTAGGATTGGGTTTCAGTCTTTGCATTAAAGGACGGGGTACGTGAGTTGTGACAGGAAAATTATATGAATGAAAGAGGTCCTCAATTTTATAGGAAGCAATGCTCACAGAATCTAGTGTACCGTTAAATGTTTCTGCTATGAAAATTTCATAGTCATACATTTCCTCTTCGTTGTAAAATTACCATCAGAAAATGTTGTGATGGTGAAAATTAATGTCGTATAGCGTCATCTGATTAATTTTTGTAAGGGCTGGCTGATTAAAGGTATTGGCTAACATTTACCAAAATTAAAAAAACATCTGAGCCGCATGATTCCCCATGCTACCAGTGTCTTTGATGAGGTCTAAAAATGAAGCCCTGAAAAAATTGTATTTCAAAATGATTATTTAGTGCTTTAAAAAAGTGAAAATCGTAAGTTGACCAGATTCACTTGCCCATTTCCTCCCATAGACTTACTGTGTGTACACCTGGGTTAATAAAACTCGCCCCGAGTTTTATTGTTTATTCATGTATAACTTGCCATTGGCAGTGTAACTTTCCAAACTTTTTGTATTCTAGGGTGTTTATTTGTCCATTTGAACACTACTATGTAGCTCAGATATCAAAGTTTGGCAATTTTTTAAATTGAAGCTCCACAATGTTAGCCTATCACTTTAATACTCGTTTCTGCTATAGTAAACAAATTCAAGACAAATTCTTCTAGTTTAAATATATACCCTAACCAGTGTAGGCCTATATATTGAGCATGTTTCAATTCATTTGGTTCTTGAGGCATATTTCACTCCTACCAATCACGTCACTGGCATTTTGCACGTGTATGGTCACACTTCATTGGAAAATAATATTTTCTCAAGTCAAATTCAAATCAAGTTACGCACTGCACAGTATATACTGAGTGTAATTAAGCCAGATTGGAAACTTAATGCTTCACTTTTTGCTTAATACATGCAGGGTACCATGCCGCCGAAGACATATTCAAAATTGGATTTTTTTCAACGATTTTTCCGCATAATTAGTTGGAGAATATAAGTATTACGTAAATATATGTTATATAGTTTTATACCACGCTTTTACTCAGTATGCTAAAGATTGCTTGTTCATGACGCTCCCTGCTTTCTCCTTAAAAAACACCAACAAACAAATGCAAAAATAACTGTTGAAAACAAGACTGTAAATACAATCAATGCAAACGATCTCCATGAACACGAAAACCTCTTCGTCTTGTCAATGATCTGGTAAAACTTCTCATTACTTAACGTCCACCCTTTGTAAATAAACGTAATGACATGGCTTCTTGTCTTTGAGTGACGGACAAAAGGAAAGATCATTTAAGGGTTTGTCGTCCAGACAAATACTGAACTCATGTAAACTTATACACCATTGAAGTGAAAACCAGGGAAAAATATAAATTTAGGTGTAAAATTTCAATATGAGTCATTTTAATATACTTTTAAATAAAAAAAAATAAGTTGATTTTTCAAATTGCACGTTTTTTTTAAAAGTCAATTCGTAAATTTTAATTATTTTCTGGCTTCAGTTTGCCCCCTCAGAAAATATATTTTCTGAGGGATTTTTTTTTTACGTAGAGGTCGCTATCACTAACACATCGCGTGGTGACGTAAACTGCACCAAAGCAATCGACATGTTCCCAATCACAAAATCACATAGAAACGATAATTCGATAAATCGATAATTGTTTCATTAACGGAACATACTCGTAGTTTTTTGGCACATTAATTCTTGTAATCGACGACAAGTCGCTATTATTCTGTTGGGATAAGTTTCGTACGGTTGCCTTAAAGCGTCTTCACCACAATACGTGCAATACACAAGTAAATCTCAGTTAATGGTCTGTGACGGAGATTGAATCGTAAGCACCAACAATTCGCCCCCTTTGACCAGAAAATCCATCGTTATCTTCTAAAGTGGCACTCTGGTCTTGTTTTAATCCAGACACTGAATTGAAGACATTTTAATTGTGATTAAAACGTCTTAGTTCAACGTGAGTTGATAGAAAGTCATGGATGTTGGACTAACGATGGTGTGAGTCACCTGAATTGCATTCAAAATTTCGAATCAATATTTTGCGTGACTTGTAATTTGACGTGGACTGTATTTACAAGGATTTACCTTATACTTAGTGTTGGACCATTAGCGTTGTCCGCGGTTTTAATCTTATTTCAAACATCATTGTCGAAAAACCTGTCTTTTCATTCTCGTCTTCTGGAACCTACATTCAGCGCGTGAGGTGATTCGTGAAGATTTTCCGAAGATGTACTACTTGTATAACATGTGCTAATTTGATCTGAAATTATTCGCGCAAATCATGCAATCTGTTTCTGCTATAACAAGCCAAATACTTTTTTTTTAAATAATGGACCATAACATACTGTCCATTTAAATCAGAGTGACGATGACGACGACGACGACGACGACAACAACAACAACAACAACAACAACAACAACACAAACAACTACAAAATGCATACACAGGGTTACCAATGAGAAGCGACAAAACAGAAAAAATTGTTGTTGTAATCATTTTCACTCACAATCAATAATAATGATTTTAATAAATTATTAATTTTTATAAATAATATTTTAATTGTGTAAAATTCACGCTCCAAACAGAACAAGATTGAAGTATTTCATTATAATGTCCAAGGAAGTTGCAGTATAGTGTCTGTTGGAAAATAAGTAAACACGAATAGTTTCGGTGTTTCGAATCGTTAGAACCAGGTTTACAGAGAAAGGTGATTCACATGACTACATAATTCAATAGAAACTTGTGAGAGACGTAGACCGTAGCAGGTCAACGGTTAAACGACTATATAACATTGTGAAAGCCCCATTTTAAAATACTATGCTATCTGACCTACGTGATAGTGTTTGAATGGACAAATAAACATCCTGCAACACAAAAGTTCATATAATTATGCTGTCACTCGTAAAATATGTTTAGAAACAATCTGCACGTGAATTATTGTCGTCCGACGAAAATTCTGCAACACAGCAGTCTATTGGAGAAAACTAGAATGGTCGCTCAATGATTTTCACAAGGCACTTAAGTGATCATTTTGAACTGCGAATTTTTCAGAGCTTAACATTTGTAGACCTTATTTGAGACACTATTAGCCAGAGCCAGGAAAATCATGTAGCTCACATGTTTGAAACGAGAAACATTGTTATGCAATGCCTTTAATGTTGGTATTCTTCTTCTTTTCTTCTCGTTTTATTACAGACATGAAAGACATGAAACATATCTTCGGACTTCGGGATTTTCCCAGTGGGGTCAAACGAGCACCGGGACGGTGGACCGCATCTCGAATATTGCATCAGGCCAGGTCGTTGATAGTTCCAACAGCTGAAATCTACGGAGAAATGTTTCCCGCCGAATTTTCGATTTTACTCGCTATTAAACCCAAACTGTCCAATAAGAACCGAGGAGATTCGTACGCTTTACTATTCACGGACCTAGATGGCGCTATACAGTTTGGAATCAAGATTGCCAAGTTCCCGTCAGTGGTTTACAGAGGAGCGGACAGGGTTCTACGGTCGTTGGATTTTAGGGAATACTCACTCGATCGGAGTTGGCACTATATGGCCTTTAGTGTGAAAAGAGGGTTGGTGACCCTGATTGCCGATTGCAGCGATACATTTACGCAAACGATTGAGTATCCCCCTGGTTCTTGGATGGATACAGACGGAATGGCGTCGATCGGACGCGGAAGAAGTGTTGTACGAAATGTCACTTTCGAGGTATGACCGCGCTTGTGTTTGCGTTTGTATATGGTGGGTCGTTGGTACTCTCTAGAAAAGGGTTTGACAATTGATTGGAGTAATACAAAAGCAAAGAAACAAACAAATAAAAAAGAGGATGAAAGGAGATCCGACCTACCCCACCCCATCTTCTGGAGATGACACCCAATTCCAAATTTACGAATTACAATTCCTTGTTTTGTCTTAACTTATTTTGTGGCCTGTTGGTTGACAAATCCTGGATACGCCATTAAACTCTGCCATGTTACAAACAGGTATTAACCCTGCCCCTTGTTTCTGCCAAAAGGGCATTAACTCCATAAACTTGAACAGCCCGTCATAAGATCGACTCGACGATTAGAATGTGCGCATGTCAATGTCCCTGTCTAGTATACTACTTATCAAATTTGAAGACACCTTGCCCAATACTAATACTGCTTTTACATTGCTTTACAATGAGCATTTATCACAATCGAGATTGAAAAAAAACCCGTTAATACTTTTATTTAACCATCTCAATACATCATAACAATACTGCCCAATGGACTTTGCAATCACATTTATGTAGTGTGGTACTAGAAGGCTTAATGGTTAATTAATTTTCTTTTATCACAGGGTGATATTGATCAACTGGTCATCATCGACGATCCGTCCGGGGCTGAACTACAATGTGAACCAGCTAGTAGAAAGGTAAGGATGTGAGGAGGCAGGGGGTGCGGAAGGGGACGAGAATGAAGAAGGGAGGAGGAGTAGGAGAAGGAAGGGGTCTGGGGCAGGAACAACAAGAGAGGAGGAGGAAAGACGAGGAGAAGGGGGAGGGGGAAGAAAGGAGAGGGAAGGGTAGAAGACGGAAGAGGAGATTGGGCAGGAGGGGATATGAGGTGAAAGGGGAAAATCGAGGAGGAGAGGAGTGGGAAGAACAGATTAAATGGAGGGGAAGGGGAAGGAATCTTTTTACTGGCATTGTGATCAAAAAAAGTAGTGTGGCCTTTATATGGAGGTAATTGATGAGAGTACAGTTTTGGTTTTCTCCGCATTATGGGGGCTATGCAGTATGATAGAGTTCTGTATACTCTTGTGAAAGATCGATCGATTCGAATCCCGTGTCCTTCTAGCAATTATGCCTTGGATCGTTCTCTCCGTTAACCTTTCTCCTCCCAGGAGTGTAGATCGATACCTGACGGAAAAGAAAGCCATTTCTCACTGAATTAGCTCCTGAACGCCTTAGGACTATTTCTCTGGGAATGGATAGGAGGCTTACACATTTTGTGTAGACTGAAGTGTCTCCAGTACTCAAAGGAAAATTATGAACTTCAACTCATGTGGTACTACGTCGTTGGTACAAGGTTATAACCCCTTCCCACAACCTTCACCCCTTTGCCTTTACATTTTGTCTCATATATTCAAGTTTCCAGATATGCCCGAGATTGCATTCACGGAATCCCCCGAAAGCTCCGTCAATGGAATGGATGTCTCGATCGATCTCGGCCTCGTTTACGAAAGTTTCGATCCCCTGCTATTCGTTGATGACCCGACCATACTCAGCCCCTCTGGAACTCCTCCACCTCAGTACCCAGACAACCCTATCAATATATATGAGGATATGAAAACAACTACCGTCAAACCACCATCGCTGACCACAATACGGACTACGACATCAACAACAAAGTATCCAACAACTGAAAAACATACGACAGCAAAAGTATCTGTCACTGCATTCAAACCAACCATAAGGTTGGATAATGAGATATACGGTGTTCACGAATCGGCCGGTGAATTTGGGGGAGTGCCATTTCAACCATTGACCCCGGGAGAATTTGGTATTGATGATGAAATAGAGTCATTCGGGTCCGAATTAGGCGACATGGTAAATGACGCCACGTTGGAGCCGCCTGGCGTAAGTATATCAAAATCCGGCACAACCTCGACTGTTGCGCCAACTCCGAAGACTAAATCAACCAGACGTAGCGGTTTGGGATCCACGGCACGGTACAGGGAGATAACTAAAACAGCAACAATGAAACCTTCTCCAACGACGCCAACGAAAGCACCCTCGACAACCACCAAAAAATTGACAACCCCCACAACGAAAGCGACGACCCCCACAACTCAAGCGACGACCCCCACAACTCAAGCGACGACCCCCACCACGAAAACGACAACACGCACTACCACAGTTACAACTCCCACTACCCGAACGACAACGCCAACCAAAAGAGCTTCAACACCAACTACGAAAGCTCCAACAACCACGACAACCGTCCCGCGAACAGAAAGGAATGAGATCGTTGATGACGGCGTGGTGGATACGGAAATAGAACGTCCTTTGAACGACGGACTCATTCCAGTTCCACCGGGGAATCTTCTCGCGCCTCTTGCTCCAGCCGAGACCCGTGATCCGATAGTCCAGGAACGGGATCGACCCGAGGATGGTAGGCTTTCATGCTATAGAGTACCGAATTGTGACGTCAATCTGGTTCAGAAATATGTGTGGATGATGGCGGATGCAGGTGCAACGCGTCGTGGCTGGTTCCTTCTCCCTGTAAGAGGGGTGCAGTTGCACTGAGTTACGGTACGGTTTGGCTATTGTCCCGACATATTACTGAACCAGGTTTACGTCATCACTTCTGCTCTCTATATGTGAAGAGAACTTTCTTTCTTGAGTGGCACGCAACGCCATAACAGAATACAACTGAAATATGTTTTGTAAATACATTTTTAATGCCTTATTCGTGTCTCTCTACTTACATGTAAGACAATTTAAATGATAATGTTTTGCTTCTCAAACCGATCTGCTCCGGGTGCCTATTGAACACAAAATGTCAAAACTGATTCCGCGTGAATTGGGGTTTTTTTTTTTTTTTTCTTCACTTAGTCCCCCCCGAATTTGAAAACGAATTGCAGATTTTTAAACATTATTAATGTTCCCAAATATTGTATTTGCTTTTCTCAAACGTTAAATGTTAAATTTTGTTTTTTTTTATTTTGTTATCCACTTTCGCTCCCTTGCCTTTTTTTTATGTGTTTTTGATTTTTTTTTTTTCTATTCCCGTTGAAGAAAGCTTTCCAGCTACTTCAAAGGCATGGTTTATTTGTATTGGATAAAGAAAGTATGGAACCCCTAAACTTCTCCATCATGAGAGCTGTAAAAATTACGGAATTCCCGTTGATTCATTTTTATATTTAAATTGATCACAATAAGTAAAACCGCAACAATTTGCTTACAGAATTGATTCAATACAAATGTTTGCATTCTAAAACGGTGTTTTTTTTTATTAAGTAAAATTCATATTCAAAAATCTTTATAACTCCAAATGCTTTGATACATAAATAATGCCAATCGTAAAAAGAAAAAATTAGGTAACAGTTTTTTTTTTTAATTAGTGGAAAGGTAAATAGTACGGGTTTAAAAAAGAACAGAAACGAATTAATTTGTGCCAGTATCAAGTGGTAATTCCACCCCGTCCACCCCTTTAAAGAAACTAACAATTTACTCTAGGATATGTGGAGTAAGTTTTTTTGGTATTAAATAATGGTCCGTCCAGTTTGAGATTTAATTTATTCTGTTAACTGGCTCTGACAGTGTTGGGAAATAAACGATTCGGCATGGGGTTAAAGCGAAAGGTAATAGGTTCTCCCTAGGTAACGTTCGGATTGATCCTCTTTTGGAACTGGGGTCCCCCCTAGTTCCATCCCCCAATGTTTTGGTTCCTTAACTGCGCCTTTCTGGTCCCCCCATTTTTTCATTGTGAAGATCGACTTAAACCATCGAAGACAAAAAGGAATTTTAAAATTTTTAGGCTTCGTCCCATTACCAACCTGGATCAACTGGGGTTTTCCCCTCTAAATAGGACAGAGTTGCCTTTTCAGTTTTTGGTGGTCCCCGCTTCTAATTTAATTTTATGAAGAGGAACAATTAGGTCCTTCGCGTGGGGGTGAACGCAGACCTGAGTTATATTTTTGGGTAGATACGTGAATGAAAGAACACGCGCCATTTCTCGAACACGGTTTTGGTACACCCCAACATTAAATGCTGAAAAGAAAAGCAACCGGAATCTATCCTTTAGGTATCACTATCTGAGTTTTTTGTAATGAACGTTAATGGGTGGCTTTTTGATTGGTCAAAAAATTTTTCCTCCAGTTTACAACCCATAACGTTTTGGACTGTAAGGTTTATGGGGATTTACGGAGGTAAAGGACCCCTACTTAACCATTTAACTTTGACCATAACAATGGAAAACCCATATTCCCTTTTTTTGTTTGTTCAAAATGGCTTCATTTATGCATTTCTTCCCTGGTCCCCCTAACGGTGTGTTTGTGGTTTTTGGGGTTGTGTTTGGTTGTGTTTTGGTGTGGTTGGTGGTGTGGGTTGTGTGGTGTGTGTGGTGGTTGGGGGTTGTGTTTTGGTGTTTTGTTGGTGGTGGTGGTGTGTGGGGTGTGTGTGGTTTGTGTGTTTGGTTGTTGGGGTGTGTTGTTTCGGGTGTGTTTGGGTGTGGGGGGTCTGTTTTGGGTTTGGGTTGCTGTCTAGTGTCTTGTTTCACTCCTGTCCTGGTCCCTGTGCCACGTTGCGGTTGCGTGCCCAAAAATGTAAAATATGTGTGGTTGGTGGGCGTTCCTGCGATGGGGTAAGAATAGTGCTGAAGTGTCCCACCACTTGTGGTAGGTGTCCTGTTGTCCCACCCTGTGGGCGAGTGGTGCTTATCGGATAGATTTCATTCATAGACATTTTTAAAACTTGAAGCAGATATTCATTCTTAAACTCACTGACTTCTGTATTTTTTCAGTTCTTCGTATTTTTTAGAAACGATCATCTTCACTTACAACATGAAGTGAAAGGATATTTCACACAATTACCATTTGTATTACAATTATTTCCCATTATCAGAACGGATCAGAAGTCCAATCGTCCAGTCGGAACATTCAGCGAAATGGTGATTGAAACTGAATTTGCCATGGCCTGGCACTGACTGGGTGGAGGTTGTGAAGCGGAACACCTTTCTTTGGTTACAGAGAAGCCAAACGTTTTCCAAGACTTACTAGCATTTTGTTGCTTATTGTTAGATGTTCAGTATCATAGCTCTCAGTTTCGCATTTTTAAAAAGCTGTAATTTGTTTTCATACCTGCGACCGGTAATCTTTCCAGGCGTTTTGTCCTGGGCTCTTATAGCTTTGCTTTTAGCTATGTCTCTTTCTTCATTGAGTTCGAAAATTGAATCGTTCAGCCATGGGTGATTTATTTATTCGCATCCTCCTTAGTTTTAAGAGGCATGCTGCAATTGTCTATAACATTAAATCAATAATTTTCAAATTTTCTGTGGTTTCATTAATGTCATTTTCCTCTCAACCTCGCAACAGTTCAGCTTTGATAAGTCAGACTTGAAATTCACTATCAACACCTTTAGTATTTCTAATAAGTACACAAAATTTACACTCATGATTGATGTCTGATGACTTTCAAATAAGGTAAAGCCATTGAATGGTCATTACTCCAGTTGGTATGACCCATGACACTTGATCATTTCAATACTAATTCGTCAACATGTGACAATCAAAGCACGAAGAAGATTCATTGGTTTTCTGGTATTTAAGAGTTTAATCAAATTCATGGAGTTCATATTAATACCTTGTTTTAACGCTTTTATTGATTATCTTGCCTTTTTGAATATCAAGAATTTTATATCGCCCATGAAATAAGGTGACAATTCAAACTTATCGGTAAATTAGAATTGATTTCCTTATAAAAATTTTGTTATTTTCGACAAATAAATAATATGTCTAATAACTTATAGTTCACTAGAAAGCGGATTATTTTGGGTTATTTCGTTAGGCCTGTTTAAAACATCCTCCCTAGGCACTCAAAAGTATGAACATACACTATAACGCATGTATTTTGGAGCTTGAAGTGGTCTTTTAATAATGATATCCTAATGAAAGTTTATTTTATGCGGAAAATAACAAATTAATTGTATATAGGAAATCAAATGAATGTTCTTTCTCCTTTCTCTCCAAGGCGGAGAAATTATCAATCAGGCGCACCTCACGCATGAGGGGCTGGAACATAAAATTTAGTATGTTTTTCGCCTCCTTATATGGGGTGGGTGTTAATTCACACCATCATCTTAAATTCGGTTTCATTTTCGCGTGAAACCTTTTGATGGTTTGGAAAAGACTCCAACAAACAAAAATCAATACGAGTCCTCTGACGCGTCTCAGAAAGACGGCAACACCGCCGCGGAAGAAGAAAGCGCCTTCCTATCTTCATAAGAAGTGTAAGGAGGATACGGCAACTCGATTAAAGATAATGGATTATATCTCCATATATTATATCTGATGTACTGAAAAGTCGTATGACAAAAGATTTATAGCATGATTTTATAATAGTAAACCGCCTTTAGAATTGAGAAAAAATAGAAAGTTAAACTTGAAGAGATCTTGTCTAAAACATGGAGCGTTTTCCCTCTACACTTATGTCTTTATGAAAGAAGAAGGCTTTGTCTTCGCGGGTGTTGCCTATCTTTTGAGGACCGCGTCAAAGGAACAATTGACTATTTTTGGTTTGTTGAAGGTGCTTCCAGCCATCAAAACTTTCACAGGAAATAAATCCGAAATACGATGCTAATGTGAATTAACACCCCACCCCTGATAAGAAGGGGAAAAAAAGTGTAAATTTTTATTTTATGATTCCAAAGCCTCTCAGACCATAGGTGCGCCTGCATTGATTTCTCTGGCACATGGAGAAAGAAAAAGTATTCATTGATTCTTATTAAAATAATTGTTAATTTTCGCATAAAATAAACTTCATTAGGACGTCACTATAGAAGAGCCTTCAATCAAAATTCATGCCGTTTATGTTGCAAATTTTGAATAGGGAGGGTACGTTATAATTCTCCCATGATAAAAGGGCATAACTGAATTTTTTTTTTCAAAATTGAGTTATATAGTGTACGGGACTCAGTACATCATGTTTACTTTACATGGCAGAACAAAAAAATAATTAGAA
>JZLH01S0603722.1:57625-78019 GCA_001188425.1 Eucidaris tribuloides | reverse complement strand
AAAGCAACAGTGAAACCTTCTCCAACGACGCCACGAAGCACCCTCGACAACCACCAAAAATTGACCAACCCCACAACAGAAAGGCGACGGACCACCACAACGCAATCGCGACCCCACAACGCAAGCGACACTCCCACACGAAAACGACAACACGCACTACCACAGTTACAACTCCCACTACCTCGCACGCAACGCCAACCAAAAGAGCTTCAACACCAACTACGAAAGCTCCAACAACCACGACAACCGTCCCGCGACAGAAACGAATGAGATCGTTTGATGACGCGTGGTGGATACGGAAATAAACGTCCTTTAACGACGGACTCATTCCAGTTCCACCGGGAATCTTCTCGCGCCTCTTGCTCCAGCCGAGACCCGTGATCCCATAGTCAGAGAACGGGATCGACCCGAGGATGTAGGCTTCATGCATGAGTAACGAATTGTGACGTCAATCTGGTTCAGAAATAATGTGTGATGATGGCGTATGCAGGCACGCGTGCTGGCTGCGTTCCTTCATACCTGAAGAGGGGTGCAGCTTGCCACTGAAGTTACGGCTAGCGTTGGCATATTGTCCGCATATACTGAACCAGGTTTTACGGTCATCACTTGTCCCTCTCGTATATGTGAGAGAACTTTTCTTCGAGGGCACGACACGCCAATAACAGGAAGTTACAACTGAAATATGTTTTTAAATACATTTTTAATGCCTATTCGTGTCTTCTCTACTTAACAATGTAAGACAATTTAAATTATAATGTTTGCTTCTCATAATCTTACACAACACATGCGTGGCTGCCATGACAAATATCTGGAATCCGTATCTGGTTTTAATTTTATTTATTTTTTTGGTACAATATCAACTCATTACAGTAACATAGAATCATACTTATAGTTCACTGAAAGTGGATAAATTTTGGTATTTCGTTAGGCCTGGCTTGACATCCCTCCCTACTCAAAAGTAATGCAACATACACTATAACGCATGCATTTTGAATTGAAGGGGTCTTTCTATAATGATATCCTTATGAAGTTTATTATCGGAAAATAACAAATTATTTAAAAAGAAATCAATGAATGTTCTTTCTCCTTTCTTCTCCAAGGCGGAGAAATGATCAAATTCAGGCGCACTCACGGCAGAGGGGCTGGAACATAAAATTTAGTATTTTTCGCCTCCCTATAGGGGTGGGGCGTTAATTCACACCATCATCTTAATTCGGTTTCATATTTCCCGTGAAACGCTTTCGATGGTTTGGAAAGACTTCCAACAAACAAAAAATGCCAATACGAGTCCTCTGACGTGGTCTCAGAAAGACGGCAACACCCCGCAAAGAAGAAAGTGCCTCCAATCTTCATAAGACAGTGGTAAGGAGGATACGGCAACTCATTAAAGATGATGGCCTTCTCTTAACACCATTATATCTGATGTACTGAAAAGTCGTATGACAGTAAATGTTAGCATGTTTTAAATAGTAAACCGCCTTTAGAATTGAGAAAAAAATAAGAAATTATAACTTGAAGAGGTCCTTTCTGAAATATGGAACGTATCCTCCTTACCACTGTCTTATGAAGATAGGAGGCGCTTTCGTCTTCTTTCTGAAACCGCGTCAAAGGAGCACATTGACATTTTTGGTTTGTTGGAAGTCTTTCCAAGCCATCAAAACCGTTTCACAGGAAATATGAAACCGAAATACGATGCTAATGTGAATTAACACCCCACCCCTATAGGAAGGCGAAAAAATGTTAATTTTTTATTTTATGTTCCAGCCTCTCAGCCATGGGTGCGCCTGCATTTGATTATCTCTCCGCCATGGAGAAAAAAAAAGTATTCATTGATTTCTTGTTAAATAATTTATTTTCGAAAAATAAACTTCATTAGGACGTCACTATAGAAAGACCCCTTCAACTAAAAAATTCATCCGTTATATGCTGCAATACAAAAGGGTATAACTGACATTGATTTCAAAATTGAGTTATATAGAGTACGGGACTCAGTACATCATGTTTAACATGCAGATCAAAAAATATTAATTAGAAGTGTCCCTTTGTTTCATAATCCACTTGTTAAAATGATACTGAATAGGGCTTTGCGTGTTGAACAAAATACATTATGCTCAATATCTCCAAAACACTAAAATGTCAGTTATGCCCTTTTTATGGGGGCAGTATAGTCTATATTTACTACAAAATCAAACTGCCATTCCGATTCTTCGATTGCTTGTTTTTATTCAGATGGAGCTAACTGGTCAACCTGGAGTACGTGTAGTCGCACATGCGGGACTGGGACGAGATACCGGTTCACACGTTGCAGCCCCGAAACCAATTTACCTGACTGCAAAAATGGGCGAGGTATTGCTGCTCAACACAAGCCATGTAGGATCAACAGTGATTGCCCAGGTAGATTTCGTTTGTCAGTAATTTTCTGATATTTCTCCACTTATTTAAACGAGATCTCCATTTCTTTAACCCTAACACACTGTAAAATAGCCGGGTCTTTTAGACCCATCTCACACCCGGGGTAGATTCCATCCCCCCGCCGAGATTTCGGCCATCGACTGCGCGATCACGCCGAAAATCAAGTATGCACGTCGCCCAAGACGTAATGTACAACACTGTATGGTTAATTACCCGGAAACAATTTTCACACTAATTAATTATGCTGATTTATGCATGAAATTATAATTTACCTCTAAATCACTAAATACAGCTCCAAAAGTGCTATTTTTGGGGTCTAGACACTCTTTGTAGCATTCTTAGCAAATCTATTCGCAAAAAAAAATCGGAATTAAAATAAATTTCCTATGTATTTTATTGTTTTTTTAAATTACTTATGTATTTCTTTGTTTTTGGGACTTTTTTATTGTTTTATGTATTTCTTTGTTTTGGGAATTTGTTTTTATTGTTTTTTATGAAATTTGTCGGGGACATTTTTGCAATCATAAACGAACACAAACTTAATTTCAATTAGAAGAAGTAAAAATAATCATACATTTATGAATTTGGGCTGAAAACACAATTTGCATTGAACACATGATTTCACGTTTTTGAGTTATTTTTGGTGTGACATGCAAGTACGAAAAGTTGCGTAACTTTGGAACCGCGTACCCGTACGTCGCGAATTAGGTCTCAAAAGATGCGCAAGATTTTAAGGAAAAAAGTAAAAGTAACCAAACGTCACATCGACTGCCTCGCGCGTTGCGGACATAACGCGCGAAACGTCGGGGGGGGGGGATACTCGGTCCTTTTGGGGTTAAACGTGTTAGTTTTTTCTGCTTTCTGTTAGTTCCGTGGTTGTATTTAGGAGTACAGGTCTTGGTATCGGGCGGATCGGGGCGTTGGATGGGACATCTGGAATTCCTTACCTGAAAATTTGAAACGATGCACATCTTTATATTCGTTTAAAAAGCATTCAAAAGACTACTCTTATCTAAATATATTCCCGACTATAACGCCTTTTCAAATAATTACCACCTTAAAATATATCCACGTGCCCTGTTTCTATTTTCTTTTTCTATTTTTCCAACGTTTAAGTAAACCCGCGTGCGCACACTCTATTACCCACATACACAAATAATTACACACACACGTACACAATCACTTGCACAAACACACTCGCACACACTGACACTTTCATAAATGCACAATCATTCTATCTCTTTCGTCAACTTTGTTCTTCTCTTCTTTCCTTTTTGTTGTTTTGTTTGTTTTTTGAGTACATATGTTTTCGAGGCCTCCATCATTATCAAGCTGCAAGCTTATGGTGGGGGTCTCTGCATTTCTCTTTATTTACGTAAAAAAAATGAGGCGGGGTTTTTGCCGGGTTGGGGTGTAGAGCGGATAGTAGTAGGCTACTGGATGGGTACACGCGATTTCTTGGGTGGGGAGGGGGAGTTTATTTTATTAAATGGGGAAATGTCTCTGGACCAATGTGCATATATGTATATGTTGTATGTTATTGTGTGAGTGGTGATTTATATTCTTACCATTTTAGCATAACTTTATTAGTTATTTATGTGTTTGTATATATATATGGCATAATGTTTTATGTCTGTTTTCTTCATTTTGCCAATTCAAATCAAATTTCCGTGTTTCATTATGTGCAATAAAGAAAATATCACGTTCTCACTTATATCATAATTTAAGCAATTATCGCGCAGATAATGTGTTTCCAGCATAAATTATGTGCACTCAATACGTATTTAAATTCACATTCATATGTATATTTCGTCAAATAAATGATTTCAAACGCATAATCAGTAATGTTTAAATAAACCTGTACCGCCCTGCTAATTTGTTTCTCTCCTTGAAAAAACAACAACAATTTATTTGATTATATGAATATATTCACACCGAGAAAATAAATTTTGTCTCATCAGCTGAAATCAGGTGGAGTGACTGGGGATCGTGTACCCGGAGCTGCGGCGAGGGACACGAGACCCGTGTCGCTATCTGCCGAGACAGGAGGGCTCATCCAGACTGTACGGAAGTGGGAAAACTCTTGATAGAGCGAAGAGCTTGTGAGGGGCTCACTGAATGTCCGCGTAAGTATAGCACTTATGCTCTGCAAAATACGGGGTTGATAAACACCGGTGATTATGTATTCACATATTTTTTTGGTATACGCCTATGGTGTTCTCTGATGTTGGTGTGGATTTTAACCAAACATATCGATTTGCCCCCAATAAGTTTGACAACTTAAAAAAGTCATAATATGTAATGTAAGGATATGTTTAAAAAGCATTGGAAAACACCACAAAACTAGTAAACTTAGTATAAAAATACTAAGCATACACAATTTTCAATCTTTCCAAAATTCCATATTGCTATTTGGCGCGCAGAGCGCGCCGAAATTTTTTGAGATTTTTCACTTTTGCTCCCGCCCCCTCCGAATAATGGATCGACGCCCATGTCAAAATATATTCAAATTTATGAGCTTTTTCACTGCCAACCTAGCGATGAACTCTCCAGGTTACATTATTTAATGAATACATTTCAATACTTGGAATCCAATTTGCATTATTTGTTTGATGTTATTTATCGGGTAAGCCTCGGTGAAGCTTACAGATTGTCAGCAACAAACTTTGAATACGAGTATACCGTTTTTGAAATTATGTATAGTGACAAGCAATGATCTTCCGTCTCTGTTTAATGACATTTAGTGTTGCTTTTGGTGTCGCAAAACGAGACCATTTACAAACGTATTCAAATGTTCACACCTGTGATTCCTCGTCACGTTTATGTTGCACGTCTCTATAGCGTATACCGAAGTGATGTCATCAAACTGGATCGAAAATATGTATGTGGAGACATTAGTTGAATCATGACCAATAGATAGGAATTCCCTGTTAGTGATAATAACCAGGTGCGACACGCCATACCTAATCCCATCATTGTCCACGCAAATTTCTGAATCTGAATGAAGTCATAGTTATTATTATCTATTTTCATCTACAATAGACCAGTTTCACAATGCATGCAAATTTTATGCATACATTTCTGACAAAGGTTGCTCTTGACAACCTGTTCGCTTGCCGGAGGCTTGTCAGAGGCTTACCGGACATAGCAACAACTAATGTATGCAATTTGCATTTTTAGCATTTAAAATGTATTCATAGGAACAGGCGATAGAAATAGCTCGTTTTGGGGCTTAGGTAGAGAAAAAAAGAATCCATTTATTTGAATGCATAATGAAAATGGCCTATTAATCGGAGATGCTCATTTCAGACTTGAAGAGTTCGGTGTAGCTAAACCTGCGGTGGCAAAGCTCCTGTGGCCTAATGGATAAGGCGTCGGTCTCCTATATAAGAAGATGAAAACCGAAGATTGCGGGTTCGAGTCCCGCCAGGAGTAAAATTTTTATCCATAGTTTTGTCGTTCACTCGTTTGTATAGAATAATTCACAAATGTATTCCCATGCAGCCATGAATTTTATCGCAAATTTGATTGATTGATTGATTTTATTTCATTTCCATCATAAATATAAAACAAAATAACACAGATACACAAAATTAAATAAATAGATACATGTAAGCCATTACACGTAATAACAAACAAACATAATTGAGTTTAACGAAAACAAGGCATACATGGATGTACGCTTTATAATTATTTTAACATAAACTTGAAACGAGCCAGAAAAATTATAATAAGCAAACGAATTGTGACGAATTATGCAGACATTTGTTTATTGTCACTGTGCGTTAACACCTCAACTCTTCAAATGTCCAAATTACAAATGAGTTTATTATGGGAAAAAAACCCTAATAGCCACTAAGGAAAAAAACAGATTTACGAAAAAAGTACGAAAAAAAGTTTTTTACTCAAAAGAAAAAAAAGAAGTGTTGACATCAACCATATATAAAATAGTGTTATTCGAACATCATGCCAAGTAGCTCCTGTGGCCTAATGGATAAGGCGTCGGTCTCCTAACCAGTGATGATGAAAACCGAAGATTGCGGGTTCGAGTCCCGCCAGGAGTAAAACGTTTTACCATTTTTTTTGGTCTTTCGATCACCATTCACGATTGTATTCCCATATAGCAATAGTTGGGATCGCAAATTTCGTAACGAATTATGCAGCCACCTTTTGCTTATGATAAAGTACAAACATACCATTTCAGGAAAACGTAATGACCACTGTGGAAATAATGTAGCTTCATTTGTTTATTTTTTTTACTCAAAGGAGAGTGTTGACCTTAACCATAATGACTAGTAATAAAAGTGGTGATATCAAGTAGCTCCTGTGGCCTAATGGATAAGGCGTCGGTCTCCTAACCGGTGATGAAAACCGAAGACTGCGGGTTCGAGTCCCGCCAGGAGTATTTTTTATCTCATTGCATATGTCCAATTCTGGATTTTTTATGGACAAAGCCTCGCCACACAATGTAAATGTATGTATGTATGTATGTCGTGTTGTCATGTATGTAGTATGTATGTGTGTAATGTATGAATTATGTATGTGTGTGGTGGATTTAGGTCAGTGTGTGTGTGATATGCGTAATGCGCGTAATGCTTATGTTGCCATCACATTACACGTCGCCATTGCCCGGGGGGGGGGGAGGACAGTTTTTGTTTACCCCACCCGCGCCCAGCACCGGTTGGTTGTGGAACACGTTTTCGTCCGACTGTCCTGACGACGTTTTTTTTTATTGTTGTTGTTGTTGGCAGTGGCACCGGAAAGTTTGGAATATACAATGGGTTGGTGGGGCAGAGTATTGTTTACGAACAATGGTTGCCCTTCCAAGTCCATTGTCAATCTGAACGTTCCGGCGCGCCTGGTTGTTGGTTTTTGTTCGCTTGTCGCGATGGAGCACGATCTCGGAGGACCCAACGTTTGGCCGTGACCGGTTTCTGTTTGGCCGTGGAACAGGTTCCATCGCCCACCCTAAATTTTTACCCCAATGGCGCCTCCCTGGTCATTGTAGCTTTTACCTCTTCTTTAAACAAACAAACAAAAAAATCTGCTAGCCTTGGTAAGATACATTAGACAAGAATGTCAAACCAACTGCAAGGATGTTAAAACAAATTTATTTGTCGATAGACCAGTTTACTAATGCTTTGAAAAGCATACCGTACCTTTCAAAGAAAGGTTGTCCCTAACAACCTGGGAGCTTGCCCGAGGTTTGCCCGACATAGCAACAACTAATGTAGCAAGTTGGGTTCCAAATATTTGAAATGTATTCATTATAAACAGGCTTATGGAATATCTGGTTACTAGGCCCCCAAGGAAGAAACATTCATAAATTTGAATACATCAGTAAACGGGTCTTAATTATCCATCATTACAGTTGTTCGCTTTGTGTTGTTCCCCCAAAACAAAAGCGGTAAGTCCCACATTATCAGTAACGATACGTTTCATTTCATTTCATTGCTCGTTCTGGACTTTTAAGAGTCTAATATTTTAATATTTACCAATACACTAATACCTCGAATAGGTATTGCAAATAACCGAAATACATATTATCATTTATTTTCTCTCTTTCCTGATTTGTTGTCTGTCAACAGTTTACTGTGTTGGAGGTTGTCAAAATGGAGGCACGTGTGTGGCCGGTGGAATATGTCGATGTCCTCCTGGTTACGGAGGTCGGGTCTGCCAAACAGGTTGGTACTCAAATTTCCACTGAACGCGGGACCGTAGTGTTCTTTTTTAAAATTCAAAATGGTACAATTGTACTGTATCGGTATTACCAGAAAAACCGTTGTCTTAGTTTTAGCGACAATGAAGAAAACGTACCAGTTAGCTACTGGTGTATATTTCCCACATTTTGATCCATTGATATTTCATATTTTGATATTATTCATTGCTTGATTTGTGTATTTTATTTATTTGTTTATTTAAATTTACTTATATATTATTTTATTAATATTGTTATAATTTAAAAATGATTTTTCATTTCATTTATTTCAGTTTACTTCGATTTGTGTTGGTTTCATGTTTTTGTTTAACGCATGGTTTCATTTTATTTTCCGTTTCCTCTTCCATTCATAATCTATTCATTTAGAACTTTGCAACCACTCTTGTAAGAATGGCGGAAAGTGTGTAGGGAGGAACAGTTGTCTGTGTCCGTTTGGATATTTACCACCTCATTGTAATCGTAAGTTAAGAGTCGTTATAACCTGTATTGATATAAAAATAAATCAAATGCCAATAAAACAAAATGTTTATTATAACAAAACTCGACTCCTCGAAATCGACCTTACTATTTGGATATTTAATTTGTAAAAATATGCTACCTGTCCATAGAGAAAACGCGTCTTGTTTGAGTTGGTTGGTCTCTGTGGGCATGTTTGAATGTAGTAGCAACAGCTGATCAAATTGCATCAACTCAACGTTTTGGTAATCACACAAATCATGGAGGTAGTAAATCCCATGTTCAAATTCAAGTCGTTTAAAGGACAACATTTCGACCAATTTTCTAAGAGTCAACTTCCCTTTACGTCAGGTCTAAATAAAATCTCATAAATTAGTGCAATTTCTGTTAAAGAAGTGTGCCATCATCAATATACACATAAACACATCGAAAAAAAACCAACAAGCAGGGAATTGGAATTACAAAATCGAAACTTACTATCAACTGTGATTTGGAGGGATGGTCAAAAAATCATTTATAAAAGAAAGGATATGACGCGTAAATTGACAAAATTTCTATATATTGTTGAAGTTGGCAACAATTAACGTAACGGGCGATTTCAGACAAAACTATTTCCGGATCCAGGAATCTGTAAAAGGTTTGGTAGCCAGTATCAAAGAGTGGAATGGCCGCTCGGCAAAAAGGGTGGGAGGGTGGGGTGGGGATGGGGGGGGGGGCGCCATTGGAATCACCATTGCATCAACGTGGCCTGCACCTCTCCTTCGATTTTGTGGTTCCAAAAGCCGTATTTTCTTATTTCCTGTCTTTGCCCCACCCCCTTTCCCGTGAGAGACCAGTCACTGTAAAATCTACGAACTGAATCATAATTCTTCCTCCTTTTAAATGTTAGAAGAATACGTGTACTTGCCATTTTCTTATATTACTGTCATAAGTGCAATATAAACCGAGAAACCAATGAACCCATGCAAACTTGTTTTACCCGTAATCCTCTGCAGCAAGATGCAACCCTCCGTGTCAAAATGGCGGCAGATGTATACACCCAGGTCGATGTGTATGTCCCAGCGGGTACGCTGGGCCCGCCTGTAGCAAAGGTAAGATTTTGTAACCACAACATCCACAGGGTTTGAAAATATACAAATATGATCAACTTTAGATGTAGACATGTACGCTTTATTACTTGAATTTACTTCATCACGGTGATGATGTGAGTCTAAATAATCAATGGAACAGTTCAACAGTGTTGTTATCTAATCAGTAACTATTTATACATTGTGTATAGAGTTTATGTGTAATGGTATAAAGAAGGTTAACCAACTGGATTGCTCAGCATTTCAACTTTTACATGACCTGTGTAGCCAGATTAAAATGTACAAATTGCAAAACGAACGCTTGGTTTTAAAGGGACATCACACGATTGGAAGTAGTCTTCAATTTGGAGTAAAATCACCCTAGAATCAAGTGCATTGTTTAACGTTTCTGTTATGAAAATTGTGTAGTCAAATTGTGTAGTCATTTTTTTCCTCTTTATCATACAATTTGTGTCAGAAATCGCTGTAATTTAGGAAAATTTGTTATACGTAGATTTTATTATTATTATTATTATTTAATTATTATTATTGGTTGTCATCATTTCGGATGACAGGGACTAGAAAAGTGAACTTAATCACTGTTACCCTCAAGCATTGAATATGGATATGTGACCACAACACCGGGTTTTCACCCTTCTCTTTTCGATGAAGTGCGTGGGTTCTTTTACGTGCTGAGGTGTTTCTGTCTCAACACGGGACCTACCGGCTTTACGAGGGACGTAAAGCTCATTTGAATGAGCTGAATTTGTATCATGGTCAAACGTTGATTCAGTGCTGATAAATGACTGTTATAATGTTATAATATAATGTTATAAATGAATGCTGAAAAGTATAGCCTGACTAAGAAGCAGTTATGCTATAGCAATTAAATTAGTCACGCATTAATTTCAGCTTTTTCTGATACTAATTGCATTGTTTCTTTTCAGACATCTTTTCTTGTTTTTGTGTTTAAAATTATTTTACATTGAGGTGAGCTGAGGTATCTGAAAATTGTCATTTTTGGCAGCAAAGACTTGCCTTCCCAGACATGGGTCACCATTTTTAGGACTTGAAATGCTGAAAGATCCACCCAAATGTGGTTACCGCTGTTGAAAACACAACTTCATGAACTTATTGGCTTAATATGTTGTAGAGAGCCGGAAAAAAAGTCTCAAGAAGAGCCTGGAAAGAGCCCAAAAAGATGACCCCTGCCCTTAAAAGTCTGCCCAAAATGATTATTTTCACAAACCTGAACTACCCATGTAAAATTACTTCTAAAAGAAAAACAAGAAAAGATATCTGGCAGGAAATCATGTCATGTTTTCAGTATCAGAAAATGTTTAATTTAATGCATGGCTAGTTAAATTTCTGGAGCATAACTCCTTCTTAGTCAGGTTGTGAACTATTCAGCCTGCCCTCGTAAGTCACTATGCATTATGTTATTGCTCGTAACCATGCTGTTGGCCTTTTAGGTATAAAACCCAACTAAAGCTAAAAATAGAAGAACTTACTTAACACATAAAGCTCAACTTAAAGACGAAAACTAACAAGAAAAGTCAATTTTTTCATACACTCCGAAAAACAGTTTCGTTCTCTTTTATTCCGTAGCTATCTGCGTCAATCCGTGCCGAAACGGCGGCGAATGTATCGCTCCCAATCAATGCCGCTGTCCCGTGGGATATACTGGAGCAGACTGCAGTCAACGTAAGTAAAACAAGGAAATACCAGTTCTACAGTGCGTCTCAGAAAATTGTACTAGCGAAAAACGCCCTCTTTGACAATTACAAAATATTGCTGTGACGCGTTCTTGCGTCACATCAAGGGCAAAATCTCAGCTTTGAAATACTGTTTGTTTCATGCAATTTTATTGTTTTAATCTTGAGATATGTTAAGTTATAGCAAAAAGGCAAAACCACAATCGTGCCACTTTTACGGGAAGAATGCCTTATACTGTCATTGACTGTAGTAAAAGTGGCACATTTGTGATTTTACCTTTTCGTGGTTAATTAAACATATCTCAGGATTATAACAAGCAAACTGAAAAAAACAAACAGACAGCATTTGAAAGCTGAGACTTTGCCTTTGACGTTGATGTAACCATCATGCCACAACAGTATTTTCTGTTAGCTAAAGAGGGCGTTTATCACTTGCACAAGTTTTTTTTAGACACGCTGTTATTTACTTCAATTAGACCATTATTAGTGCACAATAAATATAATTTAGATGTATTGTCGGGATGTTTAAATGCTGTGTGGAGAGTGGGACTGGGCGTCTACACCAGTGGTACTCGGCTTCACAAAGTGCATTCATATAAACCGGACAATTCGAGCGCAACTTGACTTTAAACCAATCAGAAACGAGTATTTGGATTTCTGTTTGACATGTGTAAATGTGTTTAAAATGCAAATTTCCCCATATTGAATTACTCACGGACAGACTGGCAGTGTAATATAAGCTTAAAAAGGGTCGGCGATATCTTTTTTGTTATACGAGAATTAGCTTTTATCATGATATTATGCTGGTTTTTCTTGCACTTTTCAGCGGAATGTAGTCCACCCTGTGAAAATGGCGGCCAGTGTATAAAGGCACGTTATTGCAGATGTCAACCTGGATATAGGGGTCTAAGGTGTCAAATACGTAAGAATTATTTTTTTCTTCTTTCTTAGATTTGTAAGCATATTATACATAATTATGATGAAATCTGTTAAACTCTTACTCTTTGTTATTATCAATAGCTTTGACGCCTGTGTAGTCAGTTATGTTATTTGACGGGGAAGTGTATAAACCACGGGCTTGATCTTATGGTAATCTACAGTTACTGAATGACCATCATTTTCATGTCAATTTTACCTGTAGTCGTCGAATACTTTAGATTCAAACGACTTAAAGTGGGAAGATGACTCATGTCAATTAAACATGACCAACATAATCTTGTCAGTTTTACCTACAGCATAGATAAGAAATAATTCAATCATGAAATAATGTTTTCGATATTCTTTATTGATTTGACATCAGTATTTCTGTGATTTTAGCAAAATGTACTTACACACATTCCTAATTATTGAATATATATATATTCTTATAGCCTATTTTTGTTATTCGAGAGTATTTGAAACTGGTTTAACTGTTTTATTGGTAAAAATTAATTTAAAATTTTGCAGAATTAGGCTCTTAAACATGTTTATAAGGATGACTATTTTGTTTTGTGCTCTAATCCTGGTTTACACATTATTATTTTGCAGCATATTGCAGGCGTTCCTGTCTCAATGGAGGCAAGTGTACTGGTGCTGACAGGTGTACGTGTCCACGTGGTTTCACAGGGGGACAGTGCCAACAATGTAAGGAACCCTTTTAATTATTGGTACACATAGTCACAATGAAAGGTCATCATATGCACTTAAACAGGATTCCCACGGGGTGTTAATGGATCACTACTCTTAAAAAGGGTACTTAAACTGTTCCCACTTTGTCTCAATGATACTTATAAACACCATTTGAATGGAGGTAAGGTTTTCATCAGTACTAACCCTAGAAATTATTGTTCCAGTATTCTTACATGTGTAGTCACATAATGACCGGTCATCATATATGCTTAAAAAAATGAATGTCCATACTATACACGAAAGCAAGACGGGGATTCACAAGGCGTTGGTGAATCTGCTCTGACTCTAAGAAAAGGATACTTAGAAGATTCCTAATAGCACTCTTTAGGAAGATTTTGATGCAGGAAAGGTTGTCATCACCATACTGCCCTGATCGGTGTTACCGTGCTTACGAAAACCGTTTTACTTCAGAATGGTGCTACAAAGCACCCCAAAATTGTGTTGCTTAAATGGTGCTGCTTTCGTGATTGAATACTCCTGAAGCGGACTTTGCTTCTGTAGTGTGATACCGAAGTACTTTCAATATCTCTTTAACATAAAAACATAAAAAAATGTATTTCGATTCGTATTTTAAATTTAAGAGTGAATTTAAGGGAATTTGTATAAATTTCTTATTCCCAAGTGAGCTCTGTAGTCATTTTCCCTTGAAATTCATTCTTCTATTCTGTATGTATGCTGAGAAATTCACTTTAAATCCTCTAAAATGCACTCCTAAAGAGTGGAAATAATTCTGATATCCACTCGAATTTCACTCTTTTAAAATATGCACGCTTTTGTTTTGAGAAGTACATGTACCCAATAAAATTCAATTTCTGATTACATTTGTCTTGTTAACTTTTTCAGTAGAATTTTATGCCATGACCTCTATTCAAAATCCTCTGGAAATCGTTCTTAAAGAAGCGAAATGCATTCGAAATTCACTCTTTCATGGTACTTTTACTGACTTGAAAATGTTTACTTATTTTTGTTTTTTCAGCGTAGATAATAAAAATTCAATTTTTCATGTTTTATTTTCCAGCAAAATGTCCACGAGGCTGCCGAGGAGGATCATATTGCATTGGGTATAATACATGTTCAGCAAGTCGCAGTACTTCAGTGTCGTCGGTGAGGTGAGGAACAGTGAATATTACAAACAAAAGTTAAGCCTTTTATACAAAGTTTGTTGCAAGGAAACGCAAAGTGTGGTCTTTATAGACAAATGGCTTTTCTATGTTGGATCAAGGTATCGAAACAGTCTGTCCGTTTATATCCACAAAAATTAGCCAACATCAGCCTGAAGATTTTGGAAGAAAATACAAAGGATTTAAGACTGAAAGATCTCATGTAGATAAAGACAAAGTCACAATCATAACTCATCTTTAGAACAAATTTTGAAATAGTGGAGAGTGGCTAAATTCTCCATATCACACATACATGTCTATGAAAGACCGCTGGAGACGCACTCAGATGATTGCCATTCTCTGGCGAGATTTGCCGACTTTATCGCAACCGATATCTCATTTGTGTGTGCTAAAAGGCGCGGTATTAAAATCCCCTCTTGTTTTTGATTTTATATTCGCATAATTTCACCTTATTTTTTCACATTTGGGGTGAAGTAAGAATTTCATTAATGTGTGTTGGCATGGAACCTTTCTCATAAGCGGGACAGAGTTAGTTCAACCACATTAACAGAAGAAAAAAAGGTAATACAACTAGAAACAGATTAATTGGCCGTATTACATCAATGACACGGCTTTCATTCTGAGTCGGAATGGCAGTTAGCAAGACTGCAAAAAGTCCAGGATGTTGACATATAGTATCTGCTATCGGTGGATATCGGGTATATGCGATATGGAGAATTAGATACATCTTCATCATTATGCACGTCCTGTAGGGCTGACATGGAAACTGAACTCATGGGAAATATACATTTCAACACCTGGCTATTACAGAGATATTGATATTTGTATACGGTTAGGTGTATTTACATCCGTATAAAACAAACTAAAAAGAACCATAGTGTTTTATTAATGGAATTTATATGGCCATTACAATAGTAATGTTTCTTGAAAATAGACATTCGTTCTCTATGAAACGTTTGTCTTGAGAGCCGACATGACTGTTGCGGCAACAATTTCGGCAAGTTATTATTGAGCTAAGAGAAAGCAAGAACCGAGTCAATCAATTTACATGTATAATAAACTTATCTTATTTTATTGAAAAAAAATCACAATTTTTTTCAAGTACCAGAAATAACGTATCTTAGTAAATATTTAAACAAGATCTTGACCTGTATTAAATTCGATTAGGTGGGTGATATTTGAAACTACTGTATATCTTAGCCAGTTTGGATACAGAAAAAAAAAACGTTTTGATTGAATCGCCTCACTTCTTCTCTTCCTTTGATTGCTAAAGCCACAGACTAACATTGATCACATTTTTAAAAAAATTGTGAGCTACATAATCCTCTATACTCTTTATACCTGTCTTTGATAAGGTCTAAAAATGAAGCCCTGAAAAAATTGTATTTCAAAATGATGATATAGTGCTTTAAAAAAGTGAAAATCTACAACCACTCAAATTGACCGGATTCACCCGCCCATTTCCTCCCATAGACTTACTTTGTTCAGATCTAGGAAAATTGTTTATTCATGCATATCTTTCCAGTGGCAGCCTAACTTTCCAAACTTTTGTATTCTATGGTGTTTATTTGTCCACTTGAATATAACTATGTAGCCCACATATCACAGTTTGACAGTCTTTTTAAATTGAAGCTCCACAATGTTAGCCTGTGGCTTTAATTGCTTATGGTATGTTTCTTCATTGGCAGGCGAACATGGTGTCCATTACAATCCTACAAGGAAACCTACACACATACGTACGTAAAGCCAACTATACGAGCACAACGAAGACCATGCGGACCATACAGACTACAAACGTGTGAGACGACGAGGTAAATATGATAAAAAATAAATACAACACTTGAAAACTGTAGAATAAGAAGTACGTAGGTCACATTTTGACGAAATTGAGTTAGTGATTGTTTTGAAGTCGTTACATGCAGGGAAATTTTTGACAAAATTTTGGTCAATTTGACGCTTCCCTAGTAGGGGTCAGGGGAGGGGTCAACCAGGGTCAAATATTTTACTTGGTCTAATTTCTTCAAAATGTATCTCAAATTACTCGACTAGTTAGAAGGATTAAGACAATATTTAATTTATCATGTATTTTGTGCTTTGTTGATCAGATATGGTGTCGCTTCCGGTCAAAGATCAAATGAGGTTAAATTTCAAACAACGTCCAAATTCGACAAATTACATATTAAATACGGAGGACATTGCAAAAATATATACAATTCAGTGTTTTTGACATTCATTTATTTTAGAAATGCAGTTGTTTTTATCAGACCCTTGTGTACAGAAGAAGATGTACTTAAGTCCACAATATTGATTATTGATTATTGGAAATCGACAAGTGTGACAATGTTTGGTGCTGTCCTATATTCATCTTTTATTGTGTCAATTAACTTCACCCAAGTTTGGATTTACAACTCCAACAATTGTGATCTGTAGACAAATTTGAAAACTTTGAGCCTGTGTTTCTCAACAGTAGTATTATGTGACTTCCATACTTCTTAATCTACCGTCTTCATTTAGAAACATTTCAAAGTAAAACAATTTTCATCATGTCCTCGACAGGTTAAGCTATCTTAATTGAGAACAATTGTTGTTTTTTATTAATTATCTGAAAAAGCTATCTCTATCATTTTTGCTTGAAAATAATTATAATTGACCAATTAAGCATTAGAATTCGAAATGGTAATTATCCCCGATATTTCTATTTATGGTTTATACATGTACTTTCATCTCACACATCCCTGCATCAACGCTCACTTTTCAATTTCGGTGTATGTTTGTTTCATTTAGCTTTTGTTTTTCATTGCCCCTTATCCCATGTTTTCGTAACAATTCTTTCCATATATCTGAAACTCCCTGACAGATGAATTATAGTAGTTTGTCACTGCATCCTGTATTCATAATATAACCAAAGCATAGCTTTCATACACAATCTCTCATGGGTATTGATTTTTGTGTGTAATGATTTACTTCACAGAATTGTTTACGAGATTGGCTACCGCACGGCACATAGAACAGGATATAGATGCGCCCCCTACGGTTGAAGTATGGAAATTTGCGATGGTTCCAGACAAAAACTACCTGGTTCTCTACTATATACTGCCTTGATAGGTTAAATTTCGAACAGTCTTCGCAAAACTTGTCTTCACCTCGTGTTGTCATGGACCAACCATTTCACATTATCAAATCTACAAAATGGTGCTCACTTTGTACTGTATTTTCGTTCTTATGTGGGAATTTTATAGTCTTTTATTCGCGCTTATTTATGACTGCAACGTGAACCTTTTGAATCTGAAGACAATTTGGACTTTTCAACGTTAAAAAATAAACAAAAACAGCATTTTTAGCCCTCACGTCAGCAGCAAGTGTCAGGAGGGCTGAATCACAAATGATGACGGATGACGCTGTCGGAGAAAAATTTTCAAGGATTTTGGGTGAATTTCATCGTGGCAATACAAATTGGAAAGAGCCTGGTACTCTTTTGACTTGTACAAGTCTAAGTAGCGCCCGTAGCAACTGGTACCATAAATATCCAACGTAATTCTTCAGTTCTCTCATAAAACCTATTCTTAATAGACTTTGAATTGTGCCTGAACTGATCTTTTGCTGCAATACAACATCTTTTCTACTTTAAAAATAAATCGTTTTTACATCCATTATGCCGATATCTGCATAGATTCTAATAGTGGTGAAATCAACTAGCAAGGAACTGTTCATGGAAAAGCTTCCAAGGGGCGACAAAATAGTAGCATTCCACATAAAAGAGTAAACGTGGATTTTTTTCCAGTTATCTGTAAAGCAACTGACAAGCAAATTTACCAGTTTTGTTATGAAATGGGTTAATTATCCAAATGTATTGGTGGAAATTTTATGATATTAAATGATGCGCGCTGAATTATGTTGTTATTGCGATTGGGTGGGAGGAAAACAAATGTTGTATTTTTCCACACTGCCATAGCTGTTTCCGTTGCGTTATGGGTATGATTAGTTCACCCTTTTTATGATTTTAGTCAAAAGAGGACGTTTTTATCCTGTCATGACAGTGGACCTTTAAACAATATTGTTGCATGCTGAATCCAAATTTCCATTCTCCTTTCGACAGTTATCAGTAACCTGGCCAGGCCCGTTTTAGCAATTGTTGGTACGAACAGTTGGTGAGCCGAAAATGATTTAATGGTACCGACAGTAGGTCTTAATTATCATTGTTTGCTCAAAATAAGTGGTCACTCACATTCGACAAATTGGAAGAAAGAAAAAAATCATTCGTTAGAAAAGTAATTGATCGAATTATACTGAGAGCGTCCATCGAATTGCTGCTGGAATTTCGATTGTTAAATGTTTGAATCAATAAGCAATATTGATGCAACTGGCAATACAGACCAAACAATCAATAAAGTTATAAAAACACGTATAGCAGTAATTTGTAACTATATTGAAGGACAGTATTATTCCAAGTCACCATGCCAAGGATAATATTGATTCCTTAAAAACAAGAAAATGAAAATGAAAGAAAGTGAAACACAAAGAAAAAAGGCTGAAAAGTGTTTGTTTCGAAAATATCTGATGGCTGTTTGTAGAGATCAGATACCATTCAAATAACTCTTTGTGTTTCATAAACTTGTGTATAAGACATGTAAGAGGCGAACAGTTAGTTTAATTTAGATGATAATGATCTAGATATTTATTAGAATTGGTGGGAACACTTTATCTCTAAGATATTGGATAATTTCAATTCAAAAGGTTATTTTACCTTACAGTTGTTAACGGAAAATGACTAGAACATATTTGACGCATTTGTCTTGTTTCGTATCATTTTTGTTTAATATCATTATAATGTACATATACTGTTAAAACAGTCACTTCTCTGTGGATATATGTTATTTAATTATATTTGAAAATGCAATTTTCTTCATCTATGCAAAACAATAAAAAATAATACTAGTCGTGTGAAATTGTGTACTTTAATATTTTTTTATAATGTAGAATGCAAATCACCATCACAGTAGACTAGCATTATGTAATTGAAATTCAACTGCACGTGTGTATCAATGGGCTCCATCAAATGTAATATTAATACAGTTTGGTCGTTTGATTGCTTATAGTTTGTAGTTAAAAGTGATGTGTACAATGTTTTCGAATTTCAGCTGCATATGAGTATGGATTATGAAAAGTAGAATCGATTAATCTGTTGGAGACTAAGAAGGAGATATCTCGGACTAGGGTCTAGGGAAAATGCGTGTTATAGTAAAACCAGATGGTGTCCAACGAGTTAATTATTGTAATATGCACGTCTATTAATTATGATAAGCACGCATTGGTAATAGTCTTGTAGCAGCTCTTTTCAAAGTATTGAGATAACTTGATTCTTTTCTCAAAATCGCTTGATAAATGTTCTTGTTTATACTGTATTAGAATCGGTATAATTATGTTAATGACTCCGCACCGAAGGTGCTGGAGGTATTATATTTTCGGATTGTTCGTCCGTGCGTCCGTCTGTCCATCCATTACCGGGTCTCATTATCGCGAAAACTCATGAAGTACTAATTGGATTTTAAAGGTAAATGACATGATTGTGGGTAGTCCTCCACTTGGGCTGAAATTATTCTAGAATCAAATGACACCCCCCGGGGGGGGGGGGGCTATGAGCCTGTGCCCCCGCCCAATTTTGGTCTGGGAATCCCTGATCTGCCTCTGCGGGATTTAGAATCTCTGGGTGTTAGGGGTAGAATAATACTGTCAATGTAAGGTTAATGGGTTTAGGTTTAGACAAAGGGTTAGCGCAAGGATTTGTCAGATCATATAGGTCTTGAACACAATATCTTCCACAAACCTTAAATACTGCATGTTTTCTTACCAAGCGTCGCGACGTATACGATAGGACGTACATGTAGGACGAAAATGCGTTACGACCAACAATCTCTCATCTTGTTGATAGCCCAACAGTCTAATTTTGCTGCCTTCGTGATACTGTCACTCAAATAAATATATTTGAAGCAATATTATTCCGCAATGATTTAACTGAATATTGTTCGGAACCAGGGGCGTCGATCCATTTTTAGGATTGGGGTGGCAAAAGTTATAAAATGTCAAAATTTTTCGGCGTGCTCCGCGCGCCAAATTGCAAGATGAAAATCAAAAAATTGAAAATTGTGTGTGTTTAATAGTATTTTTATGCAAAGTTTAATGGTTTTGTACTGTTTTCTAATGTTTTTTAAACATATCATTACATTAAATATTATGAC
>JZLH01S0603722.1:33707-46215 GCA_001188425.1 Eucidaris tribuloides | reverse complement strand
GCCGCAACGGGATTTTCGACGTATTCCATGTAACAAGTTTGAGTGAAATCCACGTTGTCATGTTCTCCACTGAAAGTGGACCAGCCGAAGGAGAGAATTGAAAATGCAGCCGCCAAAACGAACCAGGTCGTGATGATCATGGTTCGGACACGCTTCCGGGTTTGGAAGCTTCGATACTGGATGTTTTTAGTGACGAGCCAGAATCGATCCAAACTGATGTATACAATCATGGATACCGACGTGTACAAAATAGTGAAATCGATTGTAGTGTAAACTTTACAGAATAATTCTCCAAAGAGCCACCTCCCTGTTATAACTTTAGTGAAATTCAGAGAAAGTGACAAGGCCCCGACTAGGAAATCGGCGATGGATAAGTTAAGGATGATCAAATTTGCCACAGGTTTGCGCAAGTGTTTGTCCGTTGCGTAAGCAGCCATGACGAACAAGTTTCCAATAAACGTAAGAAGCACGAGAGAACCATATACAGTCGAGATGATGATGGTTTCATAGAGTTCACGCGGTTGCTCCGTTGATGGCGCTATACTCGTATCCATGAAACTAGGTTCCTCGGTCCGTGGGTAAACGCTTGGAATGTCCATCATCTTTATTTCTCAAGTCCTACAGAAAAAAAAAACAAGATAAGGAACAAAAACATGAACATGAACAAGAACAACCCAAATTTAATCAACGCGAGATTATCAATTATCCACCAATACCCACACACAACAGCAAACATTAATAGTTCAAGGTCGTGTCTATGATTTGCACACCCCGAAATTAACTGTTCGACCAAATAAGCTAAAATTATTCATATGTGAAGATTCACATAAATCTTCACACCTCACAAGAGCCTTGGTCCAAAAAGTCAGGTTTTGTGAGAATGAAATTCAAACAGAATACAACGACGTAACGTAACTAGCGTGACCTGATTCATGTATCAACTAATGGCCAAAATCTCTCCCCAGTGCAGTTACACGAGTGTCAAGCAATTTAGTCATTTTTGTAACGGTTAACTGAACCCAATTTAAAATAAGTGAGTGAAAACTACATCTACATACGAAGAGCGTAGTGACGATTTTTTTTCCAAATCCAAGGTCCAAAAATTGGGGGGGGGGGGTAGTGACGAAAACCTAAGACTAATCTACCAACCTAAGACTATCAATATACCAACTTAAGATTAATATACCACCCTGAGACTAATATATAAACCTAAGACTGATCTACCAACCCAAGACTAATCTGCCAAAACCTAAGACTATACCAACCCAAGACTAATAACAACCTAAGACTAACATACCAATCTACGACTGATTTATCTACGGGGTCGTCATTGAGTTCACCAGTCGGGATGAAAATCTCTTTCCGACCACACCCACTCACCCATACGCATACAAACAAACAAATGCACACACACACACACACACACACACACACACACACACACACACACACACACACACACACACACACACACACACACACACACACACACACACACACACACACACACACACACACACACACACACACACACACACACACACACACACACACACACACACACACACACACACACACTGCGGTATATCAGGGTTGCCATTCGTTAGACTAAACTGCTACCCACATAAACCACGTTTTTTTCTCTCATTATTGTATAATGTATTATATGCATCTATCTGTCCCCCTCTCTCTTTCCCTGTCTCTATATCTATACATCTATCGACACTGATCTATCTTTTTATGTATCCATCCGATATTTATCCATCCATCTATCTATCTTTATATCTGTCTATTTATCCATCCATCTATATCGATCTTTGTTTATTGATTCATTGATCGATCAATCAATCGATCTATCTATCTATCTATCTATCTATCTATCTATCTATCTATCTATCTATCTATCTATCTATCTATCTATCTATTTATCTATCAATCTATCAATCAATCAATCTATCTATCTATCTATCTATCTATCTATCTATCTATCTATCTATCTATCTATCTATCTATCTATGTATCTATCTATCTATATTTATCCATGTACACTCATGCTCATGATTATGGAATATTTTAGAAACATTTTAGAAGTTGCCATTTTTTCCATGAACGGTACAGCTGAGATTAATATTTGCTCACCCCAAGTGAAACAATTATCATCTAAGAATTTCAGGAATGCTGAGCATTTTGTAGCGTCCGAAATCTGTGTTTTATAAATGGCGTATTGTTGTTGTTGTTGAGTCACGTGTGTGGTTACACAGCGTTATTTAGAACTTGTAAGACAATTTGGATGTTATTTAATGATAAGTGACATTAGATACAAATTTATCAGTTTTTTTTAATTACTTTAATTTAACACCTTTTTCATGATTTTTGTGGATTTTAAAAAAATAAATATGTAATTGTTATTGCGCTCAAACGTATTTTAGTTTTTAATTTAGTCATCTCACGAAATCCAAAAATTGCTTCACATACTGCGTTTTTGTGAAATAAACACTTGTCTTGAAAATTTTGGACGATATAGGAGAAAGAACCTAAGTATCAACAAAATATTCCATAATTATGAGCATGAGTGTATGTATCTTGTCTCTTTCTCTATCATCCGTCTGTAAGACTACTGTACTTCTTGATCTATCTGTCTGTGTCTATCTCCCTATCTCTCTCTTTGTCTATCCATTGATGTAGCCTGTCTCTCTATCTCTACATAAATCAATTTTTATACATTTGGCTTTCCCGATGTCGTTTATCAATTCAGCTTTTTACTGACCACGGCAGATAAACCAATTATAATAAAAAAATAATTACAAGGAAAGGGAATAACGCACGCAGATGGTGAAGTAATGTAATTACTGTGAACTATAAAAACGAGGTTAATTTGAGAGTTTGAGAGTACAAGATATCAACATAATCATTGATAATTATAAACATGCTGGAAAGCATTTAGCGTAGCTGGCTTTACAGACGGGGTACCCCCATAAAAAATCTTATTTTTTTGGAAAATTGTAATTGACTTTATTGTTAGTGTATTACTTGAAAATATAGATTTACAAAGATTGCGCTTTTTACTCGAAAGAGCACACAAGTTTAATTCGAGGGTTTAACGAAAAATTCTGCGCCAAACTGTGATAGTATGATAATTGGTGATGGAACTTAGTGAATATATTGTGGAGAACCTGCTTAGAATTTATGTTTAAGGGAAAATACGAAGAAAACAAATCAAATTCGTTGTAAAAATATTTTCTTACAAATTGTTGGGAACAATGGAAAGATTTGATAATCAATCTTGTCAATCGTGTTTTAAAAAAATTAATTTTGACATTTGGATCTCCGACTTTGAATCAAAATTCACGAAGGAATGCAGTGGAAACGTGCACATTTACATTCTCAAAAAGGCAAATAAATCGTACATAATCTCTTCTTCTTCTTCTTCTTCTTCTACTTTTCTTCTTCTTCTTCTTCTTCTTCTTCTCTTCTCTTCTTCTTCTTCTTCTTCTTCCTTCTTGATGCTGTTTGTTGTTACTATTAGTATTATAAATTTTCTCGTTTTTCTTCTTAATCGTGATATTTTCGCTTAAATATATCAGTCAATCATACTTCTGATTTTCGTTGCCTATATCCTGCATCAATACCGCACTATTTGCATACAGGAAATAGCTTGTTTACTCTTTTAAAATTTCACTTTTTTTTAATGAAAACGCAAAATATCAGGAGAAGACGCCTTGTACACGTATTCACTATCATTTTGCATAAATTACAATTGCAATTTCCAATTCAAGCAAGAATTTACAAGGTTAGCATCTTACCTCTTTACCATGTCTTCCTGAACTAAATGGGTTTCGTGGTTGATTCTACATATTTTTACACTTGCGTACATATTTGTTTCCGGACACGGGATCATTTTACACAGTGGAGTGTCCATCTCATCAATTTGGGACGGTGTATGCCAATATTTGTTGAGCGATTATGGGACAGGTAAGTATGCACAAGAGGACTTAATATTCTGCTTCATGCTTGATATGCTGTGTCAATGAATTCATTTCTGCAAGGGAATATAATTATATGTCATGATATTATCGTGGAGAGTGGAGAAAACGACAAGGAGTTATACTTCAAGTAAAGAACATGTGATAAATTTATAACTATGATGTGAAATCACCGCTTATCTCGTAAATCCGTTCTATGGCTAGGGAGACTGCATTGCGACTACGCGCAGAGATTCCTCTCAAGAACACACACAAATGCATACAACACATCCATAAATATGAAGAGCTTATTTCCAAAAGGCGCTAAACCCACTTTATTAACTTAAAAGAACAAGAGTCGGCGAGCACATAATACGCCCGCCTGTAACGCGGAAAATGAAAACATGTCACTGTGACCTTTTCCTTTGACCTTTCGACCTCAAAATCAATAGGCTTCCTGGGATCCATGCTAGTATCATACACACCAAATTATATGAGCCGAGGTTAAGTTAAACTGAAGTTATCGCGTTTACATGGACTTCACAAGGGTAAGATGAAAACATGTCACTGTGACCTTGACCTTTCACCTTTCGACCTCAAAATCAATAGGCTTCCTGGGATCCATGCTAGTATCATACACACCAAATTATATGAGCCGAGGTTAAGTTAAACTGAAGTTATCGCGTTTACAAGGACTTCACAAGAGTAAGATGAAAACATGTCACTGTGACCTTGACCTTTGACCTTTCGACCTCAAAATCAATAGGCTTCCTGGGATCCATGCTAGTATCATACACACCAAATTATATGAGGCTAGGTTAAGTTAAACTGAAGTTATGGCGTTTACAAGGAAAAGTTAACGGACGGACAGACGGACGGACAGACGGACACCGAGCGTGATATCATAATACGTCCCGTAGCCGGGCGTATAAAAATGCATTTGTTTTCCCGAGTTTGTACACACGCCTATGGGAAAATAAGAATAAAACTCAAAATGTTTCGAACTTCCGTGTTGAATTTGGCTTCAAATTTGATACTATAGTTTAATATGTATATGGCAAATGTGTTGATATTAGTAACTCGTTTTGGGTGGAGTATGGATTTAGCGCCTTGTGGAAATAAGCTCTTCATATGTTTTTTTTTTTTGAAATCCTTTTATTCAAATATATAGAACACAAGGTAACACAGAGCCCAGGATACATGTTTAACAACAAAATACAGGGCATAATCTACAAAGTACATTTACTAAAGAAAATTAACAAACGCTTCACGAACGTAATAAGAAGTAAAACACTATCTTGGAGTACAGAATATAGATGGGATTGTTGTGAATATAACATGCCTAAATGATGACAAAGCTTCGTTTAAATTTGGGAGTATAGGTATTACGGTATATTCGTGTTATTTATGCATACACACATATTGGTGGTTCAGAAATTGGTGAAAGTAGACCACATTTTAGGCCATTCTGAACAATGTTTGATAGTATTTTGAGAGGAAGTGTCACTTTTACATAGGGCCTATGGAATAAGAGTCAGGTATATTCATGTTGACGAATTTCGAAAATTTGTACGAGCCATCGGCTCCCAAAAAGTGGGAAATTTTTACAGAATTACTACTATCCCCACAGGATTTACGCCCATGTCTTTTTCCAGCGTTCGCAGAGTCGATCAGCATTTAGTGTACTGTTAATTGTGTCTCTTTGGAACCGATTTATTCAATTATTGCAGCAATTATTGTCCTTAACACAAACACGTATGAAAAAAAATAATATCGATGTTTGAATTCGTGGCATAACAAAGTATGAATATAATCATAATAAATGCTAGGTAGTGGAGAACATCTAGGTGTAATTAAAATGAAAACGAAATCAATTTACATTAATTGTCCATTTGTGTATAATTTAGTAATTAAAGTAGTGTTGTCGTAGTCACATTTTCCTTTACATCAATGTTTGTGAGTGTTATTGAGTGTTCATTTTAAATGCAGTTAAAATGCGAAAGACAAATTCTCAATCAGGCTGAAACAAGTCAGGGGTGTAAATTTAACGAACAAATGAATAAGAGAAAATAATTACTACCGTTGAGACACGACTGGCAATAGCTTGAAAGGAATTAATTGATTTACGTTGGTAAATGACATTATACAAACTTCAGTTCTTTTTAAACATAAATCTTCCAAACGGGTAAAAAGAGTAACCCTTGTCGACAATAAGTTAATTTACTGGAGAAACCATCGTCTTTGCATGTGCTAACAAATATATACCGATATTAATGTGTTTTGTTATTGTTGTCGTCATCTTCATCATAATCATCATCACCGTCACTATCATCATCATCACCGTCACTATCATCATCATCATCGTCGTCATCATCATCATCACCGTCACTATATCATCATCATCAGCAAAAGCAACAGCATCTCATGATTCCCATCATTGTCGTATATCCATCACGGTACACAAAATAACATTCGAAGAGCACATACATGATAAGAACATGTTCATTGGGTTTACTAACATTCAACATTTGAAGGAATACATGTAAGCTTACTTGATTTCTACTGAAATTTATTTCGCCCCTGTTCCATTTTCCTATAACATATCATCAAGACTCCTCCTTACGCCATATAAATCACACATGAACGGAATATTCATTAATTGTTATTTCCAAAAGGCCGTTTTCCAATCATGCCGAAATAGATTTACCTCAATACATCTTCAAGTGGCTAATGGATTCTTTATTGAGACATTATCATTTTAATCACGATATTTTCCGTGAACATTACAAGACGTTGTCGTTGATGGACTCATGATTAAAGTACTTTTATCGTTCCTGATGAAAACTCAGTCCCCATTTCTGATGACTCTTGAGTTTTTGAAAAGCTCTGGTGTATTGTCATAGAAATAACGCCATTTGTCTGAGTTTTTGCCCCTATATAGTATAGGTTTCCTTTCCATTTTACTTGTCCATTCCAGATTCTCTTCAACCCTCATTGCAATTAAACGTAATAAATTACTAAAGGTTTTGCTTCACAACAGTCATGAAAGGTATGTTTCTCTCCCCAATATTACTCAGAACGCTTCCATTTGTCCTTTAACTCTTAAAGAGCTGTGTATGAAAAGTCCCTACTGCGTGTTACGCAATTTAAACCGACAAAATAGAACATTTCAGCTGAAAGCTTTATATTTAATGAAAAATGTATATTTAGCAGATTTACTATTGCTGAAGAAAAAGTACACAACTGGCATATAAGCAACCATATAATATCATATGACTACTGGAAATTTAGCTACTTTAATTCAAAGTTAGACAGCAGAAGCCTTGTTAAACATTGTAATTGAGTCTAGAGTAGTTTTTTGCTATTAAAGGAACCGTTCCAATCCTGCTACTCGTCTTTATTAAGAGTTGTCCTGTACGTATACACTATATCAATGGTTGCCTAAAATTACAAAACAGTGTTAACGTTATATACGAACCCTACTACATTAATGTTGGAGAAAATTTGACACCAGTTGTATAAGTTTTAACACACATGTTGTGTACCATTAAAACAACTTGCGGAAAAGATTTAAACAAAAATTGCATGGTTCAAAATAATGCTGTGTGATTTTTGCACAACCATTTTTACCATGTGGAATATAAGGCTGCAGACTCCAGGATCACATTTCAAAAAGAAAGGAAAATTTGAAGTTGACACTGTATCATGATCAGAATTTTACATTTTGTTTATATGATTTACGACGTGTATATGTTCAAAACGTCCTTCGTTCATTAATCGTCTAACCTTTAAGTCTACGATTCATGGACTTAAGATTTCTAACCAATGAAACAATGGATATGTATGCGCTAAATATGACTTCGTGCAATTGGTAACGGTTTTCTTTTAATTCCGAAGTGTTACAATTTCAGAACTACACAGGGAAAACACACTTATACATTTTCTTTCCTACAGCCAAGTTGTTTGCATTGTAGCTTTGGACAAAATAATACAGAAAGAGCAAGCGAATTGTATGAGTAAGGACTTCATAGTAAGGCATCATTTAACAATATTTCCAGTTGATAAAATTTGAGCCTTAAAAAAATGCTGTTTGAAGCGATTATTCAGGGCTTTTGAACAGTAACAAATCAATGAGTGACCATTCCATGTTTCCCCATAGTCTGTTGTGTTATAGATTTTGAATTACGGAATTAAGTGACTCCTTAACTGTCTTAAAGACACTGTTTAACTTTGTGAAAACCCAATTTAATCAAATTTTGATATCTGACCAACAAAGTAGTGTTTAAATTGAGAAATAAACACCCTACAACACCAACCTTTAGACAGTTATGGTCAATAGCCAAACATGTACATTGTATAGGCACATGAATTAATGTCCGGAGAACAAAAAAAATATAACATAGCAGTCTATATAATTGAAAAATACAATGGCGCTTATTGATTTTTAACCCTGTTTGAAAGCACTTTATGATCGTTTTGAACTGCAATTTTTCTTGGAGCTTCATGAGTAGACCTTAAAAGAGACACTATAGCATGGGGAATTAAAGTGTATCAGATTTTGTAAAACTGGAAACATTGTTTAAATCTTGTGTTTTATGGTGTTTATTTGCTCATTCAAATACTGTCATGTAGGTCAGAATTGAAAGTTTAATATTTTGTTTATTTAATAATATTTATTATTTTGTTTTTCAACTCTCAACGTGTCAAGCCTTTTTGAACAATGGTACATTGAGCAACTTTTGGAGTGTAGTATCAACTTTAAACAGCTGTAACTTTTAACACATGCATATTGCAGAACACCGTCGTCTACAAAAGTTGTAAGATAAAAATATAACTTTTTCAAATAAAGTTTTGGTTATTCTAAAATTGTTCTTATATTAGACTGAATTATGTGAGGTAATAAATTTTGTAACGATAGATATCCACAAATATAGAAAATGCACATGTTTATCCCATTTCACACACAAATCTATGATAAAATCTCAAATTTGTAGAAATATCCTATGTTAATCTATCTGTTTTATAAGTGATTTAGTGAGAACTGTCCTGCTGCTATATACAACTCAAAGAACAAATTGCATTCCTGTCATACTTTTTCATATTATTAGGACTTATTCAAGGTGTGCAGTTTGTGGCGCAAAATTGCGCCAGCGACATGTTAAGAGTGAAAATGAGACCTCAATAAAAACATATCAGATTGCTGGATGCGTATTGTCCACACAAAATGAGTTCTTTTTGCACAAAGCCTTGTATATTTTTTGTTTAAACGGAAAGTTTAAGCAAATCAAGCAGATAATTTGTTAAAGCACGTTAATTAAAATCCAAACATCGACATTTAATTCTAGGCGGTTGCAATGAATACTGGCAGTAAATGTCGTTTGTAAGTTAGTAAATTATTGTATGTTATTTGCAAAGGTTTCCGCTCATTTACAAAAATCGGCCCATCAGTTAATTAATTGCAATATTTCTTCGCGATTTCTGTTCATAACATTCATCCCCAAACGTAAACTTAAATCAAACAAATAAGCTCACTTAGTATACGCTCACTGAGTATACGTCTAATCATCTATACATTGAAAACTGTAGATTTTTCATTAAACTGTTAGTTCCGTATTGTATGCACATCATGCGCTTTTCTCTCAAATGTCATGACAACTTGTTGAAAAATAAGGCAATCAATTCGCGCAGAAAACGTTCAAGGCAAGTATAATGCATATCCCGATATCGAAAAGTACATTTGCGGATACATTTAATGAACGTTTCTGGTTGTAAATGTAGCGTGTATACACTACGCAAACAGCCGTCATTAAGATTTTAGCTCATTTGGACAGTAAGGTTTTCCATTTTGAGTATCACTTAACCCTAGAAGGCCGGGGGAGGGGGGAGGGTGGAATCCACCCTCCTAGACGTTTTGCGTGTTATATGCGCAACGCGCGATGCAGTCGCCGCGGCGTTTGATGACTTTTTTTTTCGAATCTCGCGCATTTTTTGAGACCTAATTTGGGACGTCCAGGTACGCGGTTCCAAAGTTACGCAACTTTTCGTACTTGCGTGTCATATCAAAAATAGCTCAAAACGTGAAATCGTGTTTAATTTCAATGCAAATTGTATTTTCAACCAAAATAAATGTATGATTATTTTTACTTTTACCGATTAAGATTGATTAATTTTATGCTGTGTATGATCGCAAAAGTGTCCCCGACAAATTTTATCGAAATACAATAAAAAACAAAAGTAAAAAAAACAAAGAAATACATAAGAAAATTTTAAAAACAATAAAAAACATAAGAAATATATTTTGCTTCCAATTTTTTTTAAATAGATTTGTTAAGAATGCTACAAAGAGTGTCTACACTAAAAAAAATAATGCAGTTTTGGAGCTTTATTTAATGATTTAGAGTTAAATTATAATTTCATGCATAAATTAGCATAATCAATTCATATGAATTTTTCCGGGTAATTAAGCATACAGTTTTGTACATTACGTTTTGGGCAACGTGCGTGTCGATTTTCGGCGCGATCGCGCGCTCCATGGCCGAGATCTCGGGAGGGGGGGTGGGGTGGGGGTGGAATCCATCCCCACGGCTGTTAGATGGGTCTAAAAGACCGGGCTCTTTTAGGGTTAAAACCATCACTGATTTAAAGAAATGAAAGTTTACATATGTGAAGGAAGTGGATTCCAGATTAGCGATCCTTGATGAATTATTGACTTTTGAAATAAACATGTTTTTGCACGAGCCATATTATGTGGAAGATATATATTGTGTTGTAAAAAGGCATGTCCCTGCTGATGTTAATAAATAAGCCTAGATATTCGTTTGGTTGAAACATTTTGAAATTAGAATTAAAAATTAGCACGGTATGGGCAAGATATAGAGAATGTATGATTAACAATTCACAGGTTTTTGCAGTTTTGTTGTTGTATTTGCAATTAAAATAATGTCTAGTTATATTGGCCTACATCATGTATTATCCCAGGCATTGACATCAGAGTTTAAAATCGGTAATATCCGGAAATAAGCAACATACTAGGTTTATTCATTATAAGTATGTATACGATGTACAGGGTAAAAGCGCTGATTTGAACCACGTTGTTTAAATTTTAACCAATGGTGTTTAAAAGACGGATTCCACGATCATGGTTGTTTAAAAATTTTAAACAATGTTGTTGGAGTGACAGGCTTAAACAACGGTAAGCAGTTGTTTAAAATATTTAAACGCCGTTTTTACTAGCATTTTGTTGCTCTGTATCATGTCTAAAACATATAAAACAACTGCGGGATAAATGATCATTATAGGCAAAGCAATCTAGGCAAACCCCACTTTTTTGGCTAATTTTAAGTCAATGAACTTTCACTTACCAACCACGCAGCCAATGAGAATAATGAGACAATATCTGTGTTGCCGTCTTAACGTCCTGATGAAGAATAAAAACCGCCGTCTCTTTGAACGTGTTTTAACAAACGGTTTTTAAATACCTGTCTTCTTCACAGTGTTCACACAAATCATTAAATTACAAAATTCCTCTGGGAATTCATGCAGTATTGAAGATCGTAATGCTAGGTTCACACTGCCGATCTGCCAACTCGATGAGGCCCGATCAAGTTAATTTTTGGCCTTTTCGGTCCAGTTCGGCCGGTAATCGGGGCTCCATGATCGGCGCCCGTCTGCCTTGATCGACATCGTTCTGGTTACCCACTCGAATATTTTTAACCGCCAAAAACATTCGAGTAGAGAGCCAGAGCGTTGTCGACCACCCCGATCAAGGTAGATTGACCCCGATTACCTTGCCGAGCGAGACCGACCAGGCCCAATATTGGCCTGATCGGGCCTGATCGAGTCGGATCGAGTTGACATATCGGCAGTGTGAACCTAGCATTAGGCACGATCTATGGGGAATTTCAGCAATTCAACAGCTAAATATGAAAAGTGTTCTGTAATAGTATCTGCTTCAGCCGATAAGTAGGAAGATCTACACATGGACTACAGCTGCAATCACTCTTTTGTACAATACACGTGTAACTATATTAAATATTTAGACTATTTGAAATTAGACACGGTATAACTACTATCATCGTGTGTCGTGTGGATTAAATATGAGAATGGACATTCTTTACAAAACACGCGATACACCGACCCGTATCAATGGGCACTTGGTATTACATTTCTAATTACAATATAGATACAACTCACTTTTACAAATTAAAGTGAAAATAATCATAGTTGGACTAACATGTGATATTTGTTTGCTTTTAAGTCAAGGACAGTGTATTTTGATATGTCACTTTGGATTGGTGAATAAAATTAATTAAGGGCCCTGACTCTATTATATCTATCTATCTATCTTTCTATATATTTGCATTATCTATCTACTACTTAGTGACTGTACATAGTTCTTTATAATAATTTACACATACAATATATGACACGCTGTTCAGGAAATTTACACATACACTTAAAATGTGCTAACTCTAACTTAAACGCACAACAGTGATCTATATTTGAAGACCTATGACCTGGAGACTATAACACACACACACACACAC
>JZLH01S0603722.1:20951-31476 GCA_001188425.1 Eucidaris tribuloides | reverse complement strand
TATAATGTATGTACTGGCAGGGACTAAATCTGAGGAATGGGAGTAAAGGTCTAAAGTATATGCACTGCGTTGCAACGACAATGCGCTTTTAGATTGGACAATAATACAAGCACACGGGAAAACATGGATTAGTGAAGTTCCGAATCTCAAAGATCGCATGTCAAAGTTTTAAAGATGGAAATCCAAAACAAGCACAAATGAGTGCATGGAAAGAGTAAAATACAACACTTTTGCAAGCCTTCATTATTTTTTTATATCAGTAAAAGCACAATGTGACTTTGTATAATATTGTGGAAGCCCAATTTAAAAAAGGTCAAACTTTGATATCTGACATTTGACTGAATAAATATACACATTTGAACACAAAACTTCAGACACAAATGCTGTCATTAGTAAAATAAGTACAGATAGATGTCGTTACATGAATTCTATAAGAATAAGTTCACTTATTTCCCCCTTTTAGATAGTACCTAATCTTAGTATCTTAATGGTCGTTTGGAATTGCATTTTTTTTTTTTACAGATTCGTTATTTAAACGCTATACCAGAGTCAACAGTTATACAGATGATCATGTTTTTAAATTGGCAACATTGTTAAATGTGAACGTCCACTTGGCAATTGAAACCAAAGAGATGGATAAGAACGAATCTTAAAGGGCAGTGGAATATCTAGAAGTAACAAATGCCCCAAGAACAAACTTAGTTGAAACAGAATCATACCAATGAAGGAGGAGGATGCGCCGCATCGGACGAAGAAGAGGAAGGGGCATGGGCGTAAATCCCGTCCGAGGAGTGGGGGAGGGGGGATGATCGATGAAATTTCCAAATTTTGGAGACACCCACAAATCAAAGGCTATTTCTTGAAAAGGGGACAGCTAGATGTATAACGTGCAAAATATACCACTATCTCTAAACATTGCTGGCATAAAGCTTTTATTGTGATTACATTTTAGACTTTCACGTAATGTGTTTCTCGATCTTTTGCTGTAATATGAAAGTACATATTAAAAAAAATAACTTTGCAATTGGGTTTGATGACCCAAACCAATATGCGAGCGAGCGAAGCGAGCGAGAAAATTTTTAGGACCCGTGAGACTGCATGGTGTCCAATAACAGCTTATAAAAGGGGAAATTGTTTATATAATGTCTCAGATTCAGAGACTGAAAAGACCTTCAAACATAAATATCAAATATTAACATGATTAATGCGAGCGAGCGAGCGAGCCTTAAAAATTAAAGTAAGTTGCCATAAGTCGATTCAAATTCGGGGCACAAATTAAAGAGGAAAAGGGGGGCATTTTAAGAACCAGTATCACTTAACAAAAGGTGGTAGCGGCAGTTTAATTAGAACGGGTGCCTCTAAAATGTCATTGTCACAGGTGAGGCTAATCAGAGGTGGAAAACTTGACAATTGTTTTCATCTGAAAAGAAAGCGATTATGGAAATGAAAAGGAGGCGCTCATTCTAAGGGATCATTTTGATGCAAATGATTCAAAAGCGCAATTGTCAAAAAAGAAAAGATTGTAGTATAAGACTGTCATCTTGCTAAATGCTGTATACAGTCTCGGGGTGGGCTTCTTATATCCTCACATGAAAATATCTGAGTTTGTTTTCTACATTTTGTTGATAATACGATGTTTCACTACACTCTTAAAATGTTGGGCAACATACTGTCCACACAACAATTGGTTAAAATATTTATCCAATTCCGGGTAATTTTAAACCAATACTGGGTAGTTCTCACCCAAAGCACACATTATTGGTTGTAAACTACCCAGAATTGGATAAAGTTTCAACCAATTGTTGTGTGGACAGTATGTTGCCCAACATTTTTAAGAGTGTAGGCCTACATTTTGCGTTATCTGTGCACTAAATACAGGGATAGGGATGTAATGCCCATTTGGACCAATGGAAAACACGTAATGATCATGAATGAGAGATTTTGTAGTATAAAATCGGAAACATCGGAATATTCAGATACTATTATATCTTTAGCACTTAAATGTCTTTTTTTTATATAATGTTATTAATAATTGAATAAACACAAACATACTTTTTTATGGAAAAGTGAGGGTTTATTTGTACAGATCATCCCCCTTAATTCCTGAAAAGTGATGGGATATATCTCCCATCCCCCTCCTCCCAATCTACGAAAGTGTACTTTAATTCAGGCAGTTGAAATTGCTGGTGTCTGCCAGTATAATACTACACCCCAAAACCATTTTGAATAAATATATCTTAAAAGTCGGAGAAACTACACATTTTCAAATTGATTGATTATAACCATACAATCATGAAGTGGAGACTATCTTTAAAACAAGGCCATACGCAGGAATTTTCCGAGGCCAAAATCTAAGGAAAGTGCAGGCGAGAGAGCGAAGCGACAAAGCCAGGAGATTTTGAGTTTTCTAGAATTAAAACTGAACGATCTTAAGCATTTTAAATGCATTTCAGGAGAAATTCTCACTATACAGCAACTTTATCAATGATTAATTAATGATATGTATATTATGTGTGTGTGTGTGTGTGTGTGTGTGTGGTGGGGGGGGGGGTATATCCCCCATCCCCTGGGATTTACGCCAGTGGGAAGGGGGTAAGGACAATTGCTGTGAGAGTGAAGGGAATCCAGCCACCACCGTAAAGTGGACAAAACTGGATTTAAAACTCTGGATTACAATTATGGACCTGATACCTATAGAAAGTTGAATACGCAACCATTTTACTACTGCCACAGTAATTTCTGATCGTAATTATGAAAAAAAGTAGAAGTGTTTTGACAGAATAATTTTCTCCACTGAGTAACCTAAAATTGTAATAGGATAAGAAATGCGAAAATATTATTTGACCTACCTATAGTAATACAGTACGTGCCAATGCAAAAGTTTACACATACACCACGAAGATTCCGGAAAACACGCGCGAAAATGAAAACGTTGATCAAGTGTGATAAAATCTATGTTGCAGAATTTTCTGGAATCGATTTATTGGTCTTTCTTCAATAAACTCACACAATAATTCTGAAGTACTTACTATATCACTGAGTTGATCACACCCGGTCACGTATTATTGTGTTTCTGTCGTGTTTAAGATGATATCCACCGAAATTCGTTTTCTACCGCCTTAACACCTATACATGTATGAATTAAGGCAAGAAAAGTATCAACTGCTTTATGTCCGAAATTTAAGGAGTCCGTCACTCCTAGATCAAACATTCTTCTGTCTTTAAACCGGAAGATAACATTTTCCCCAAAACATTAATAACTTCTGCCACAGAGAAATAATCACTGGTCAAACTGGACGAAGATTTTCAAAATACGGTGAAAGAGTGAGCAGCACGCAAATTTACAGTGTTAGAATTTTCCGTTCGCATCACATTTTGTGGTATTCCATGCTATATTCTAACATTACGCATGAGCTGCATGGCAAGTGGCTGGCGATTGGTTGCATGCTCGTGAGTTGACTTGCGCTCGATCACTGTATTCTTAGAAAATACAAAAGATGGAAGGAACAAACTGCGCATTACATTAACGCATGAAAGCTTGAAAGGTGGGATTTTTGCCTTTTCGTGTTTATGAATATTATGCGAAGTTCTCTGTGTTTATTTGTTTGAAGTATACTAATATAGGCCTACTAAGTTCCCTGCGCTTATTTGCAGGGGCGTCGATCCGTGTTTCGGATTGGGGGCGGGGGCAAAAGTGAAAAGAATGTCAAAAATTGTATAGTATTTTTATGCTAAGTTTAATGGTTTTGTAGTGCTTTCCAATGCTTTTTAAACATATCCTTGTATTTCATATTATGAATTTTTCAAGTTGTCAAAATTAATAGGGGGGGGGATCGATATATTTGCCCCCAATATTTTCAGGGGGGCGATCGCCCCCTGCCCCCACAGGATCGACGCCTCTGGTTATTTCTTTGAAGTATACTAAAGTCCACATGCTAATTCCCGTTGTTGCTCTGGCAAGATAGATCGTCACCCGCCTACTCGGAAATATTGACATGTGTCATGTACGTACAATTCCGTAAGACTCATTAACGTTCACATTATACACTGCCAAAACTGGGTTGTTAATTTAACACCAAGAGAGTTTGCACAATACAGGGTGGTCCAGAAGAAACGAAACAGTTACAATTACGGATATTTTGCCGAATTTATTGCTTAGCTTTATTTAGTTCATCTGATAGACTATTTTTTTCGTGAGTAGAAAGACACATCATATTTTGGTTGGTTATTTTCCATTTTAGGGTTGTCGTTTGTTCTTGTATTTTCTGGTAGGCCTACACACGATTCAATGAATGCCTTTACCGTAACAGGTAGTATATTCTTAATCTTATCTCCTGTGATCTTTCAAGCACTTACTATTTCTGATGTCACCATCACTTCTTATTCGCATTACATAATTCATTTGTCATATGTCATTAATAAAATGTTCATGCTATATCATTTACATCTTATGTAAGAGTGATCCACGTCTTACAATTAAACTTACCTTTTTAGTGGACCACTCTTTTCTACAAAATATGCGTTGTTTCTTTTTGATTCAATCTGTTGTGTACTTTGACTGTAACTACTTCGTGATTTAGTTTGTTTCATTTCTTAACGAATAAAATGTAATCATGTATTACCATTTGTTTATTTGATGGAAATAAAGTGTAATTGAACTTGAACCTTGAACTAATGTAAATTTGGTATGCACACGCCAGTTTACGTGTAATATCCTTAGGTCGCCATTAGTAGGATGCCTCATTACCTCTTTACGCTAGAAAAGCCAAAATGCACAGCTTTACAAAATTGCATCTAAAATGAAAACTGCTACACGAAAATTGACAATCTAAGTGTTGTATTACTCAGAAAAGAACACGCTATCAGATGAATCGGAAAATAGTAATTTCTATTGGATAAGGAAGGGACAAAATCACCATATGTGTTAAATTAGTGTTCCTTTTTTTCTAGACCACACTGCATGTATGTAGATACCAAAACCAAGCTTTAAGCGATACGATACAATACGATATGATAAAAAACAAACAAACAAACAATGATGTTCAAGACAAATCATTCCTATACATTAAAGTACAGATTCCTAAATAAAATCAAAAGAAATTGTGATGAAATTGTGCTAATGTACTTTATAAAAAACAATGCAAATAATTAAAACACCATTTATTATGAAATTACCAAAAAACCCTACCAACATTACCATACTATTGGCGTGTCTCTGGACTTCATCAATGTTGCTTGTATGACGACGCCTTCTAACCATAAGACATGCCTTTTTCCTTTTTGTTCATGTTTGCCTTTTCTGAGTTAATCAGTTGATGGAAACTTTTCCGGTCTTCATCACAATTGCTTTTTTAGCCTTTGCTTTCAAGTTGTTTCTTTGATACATCAGTTTTTTTTTATTTCACTGCAAATTATTAATATGGTGACTTGTGTTTCCTTATTACATCCGATAAGGAACACATTTTCAAAGTGTTGCAATGCTTCATTGACTGTTGAAGCGAAATATACATTCTTCCAATTAATATCACTCAATTTTTGACAGAATTCATTTGCATTAAACCTTTTATAATTCTTACAAAAGTGCAATATATGTGTTCCGGTTGACTTGTTCGATTTTATCCCCAATGAACGCCACTGAGTGGTCACTGACGGCCGAGTGAATCACGCTACTTTCTTCACCTTGGACGTATTCGACGTGAAAATGACATCTTGGAGCGTGGCTGATTCTGCCGTTATTTTTGTTGGTTCAGAAGTGCACTGACTGAAAAAGAGTAAGATTTACAGAATTTTTTTTTCATTAGTTATGCAAGGGTGACACGAGTATCACAAGGTCACCAGCAAGAAGAACTTCTTTATTCTATCCGTTTCCTTTGAAAAAGATAGTTTAATCACATTAAACGCGCGAACCCTTGTGTCTACAGGCACAACAACATATGCAGGACCCGCTGGAAGAGCAGTCTATCAGACTGAAATGGTTACCCTGGGTAAATAAGACCTTATCATTATTATTATTATATGCAGAAATATAATTATTGATTTCGGTTGATTTCTGACAACAACACACAATGTCTAACTCAGTGTATTGACATCGTTATATACCGTACGACAACTCCATATCTGTATATTACTTCGATCTCCACTTAATAGTGAAACTCAATAGGCCTACCTGTGAATCAAAGCATGCCCCACCAGTGAAGTAAGACCAGAGCTTAACCCCTGCTACACCGGGCAAGGGGTGGACTATCGAGGTCAGCAATTTGTATTTCGAAACTCAGCCTTGATTCCTTGATTCCAGACTAACACCGGTAGAACAAATAATAATAGACTGTTGATATTCATCCGCCGCGGGTCGTGCAATGGTAGGTTTTTGACGTACTATACCCCGAAGCTGGTTACCCAAGAAAAAAATTGTCACAAGGGTTCCCCGCCGTTGTTAATTGTAACTCAAAATTTCCGTTGCGGTCCCAGAATTGCGGGGAATGCAAGGAAAATAAAACACTGCGGGCCGTTTCCATGGTAACAAAAGAAACATTGCCCGTTAGCTTGTGGGTTACAGAAAGAATATTTTGACTTTCTATAACCCGCAGAGGGTTGATAACGAGACTTCAGTGCTCTACTTGGCACAGACGTCGTTCGCGGGAAGGGGGCGAGGATGCATGGTGGGCTAAGAAGTACCTCCCCGTTGGCCGGGAAGATGTCTGCTTATTTGCGATTGTGACGGCTAGAATAACGAGACTAGGACCTGTTTTTTGTTGTTGCCTGTTGTATTGTCCGTCGGTGCATGGATGATTGAGATGAGTACACCTCCCATTTGAATCATATTTTATTTTACGTTGAGAATATAGATTTAACGTCAGCATGTATTTAATCTGTTTGGGATTTAATTTTAATTGATTACTGTTGTTACCGGACAAGATTTAATTTTTGGTACGTTTCAAATAGATTATGAAATAAACCTCATTATTGTTATTGTTGTTGTTATTATAATTATTATGATTTGATGATGGTGATGATGATGATGATAATGATAATGATGATGATGAATATTTTTTTATGATTATTACGTATATTCGGGCCCCGCTGCTGTTTATGAATGCCATTTTTTAGTCAATACATTCACACATAAATTGCTGTTTAACCAAATATCAATAAATTTCTTCTATTCCCAACAGGACGGACACACACACACACACACACACACACACACACACACACACACACACACACACACACACACACACACACACACACACGTGCAACACACCACACACCACAAACTGTTAGGTAGTTACCCAAAAGAAATAACACCCTTCTGTTTCCAGCTGTTGATACTGTTCTTATTTGCTCACCATATATTCATTCGGGTACCCAATGGAATTAATTAGTCTTGTAGTTGAAATAACCAAACAAACACAAAAATCATTGTTAGAAAAAAGAAAAACCCTCATAATATTTTGATTTACCTCCCGAAACAAATAACTTCCTTTGGACCACTATTGATCTCATTTGTATTTTTTTTCACAAATAAGATTAGCATTAATCAAAAGAAACAAACCACTCTTCTCCCCCAGCCCGCCCGTCCACCACACCACACCCACACAACACACACACAACACACACACCACACACACACTACAAACTGTAGGTAGGTTACCGCACCAATAATAACTCCCTTCTGTTTCGAGCTGTTGATACTGTGTCCTTATTTTGCCTCACCAATATACTCATCGGGTTAACCAAGGATAATTTAATTATGTCTTGTTCGCACAGTTGAAAAAACCAACAACATTCAAAAATCAATGTTAGACAAGAAAAAAACCCACATAATATGTTTGATACCGAAAACAAAATAACTTCCTTTTGGGCCACTTAACTGTCATTTGTATTTCTTTTCACAAATAATTTAGAATTAATCAAAAATGAAACCACTTCATTCCTCCCCACCCGCCCCGCCCACCACACACACAGGAGATAGCAACAAACAGACAACCGCTGACACACACCACACACACGCATCACACACACACACACACACACACACACACACACACCCCACACATACACACACACACCCCGCGCTAACAAACACACACACCTAACACACAACAATCACACAAACACAAACCACCACATATCACAAACACAGTCGCACACATATAATATAACACACAGTCACCATCACACCACACACACAAACACCTGGGACACACACAAACAGACATACACAGCCCAGAAACACAACACTACACACACATATACACAAAAACCACACCCATATACATACACACACCGGTACACACACACACACACACACATCACACCACACACACCATCCGCACACACACAACACACACAGTTACACAACACACACACACACACATTCACAAGAAGCCCACTTTATTATGTTTATAACTAAGTGTTTAATGATCCCCCTCCCATTAGTTTGAATTTTTAAGTCTTGAAACCGTCATTAAGGTGTATAGCCTATTTAGGTGCAAATACTTGACCCAAACAAATTCAATTTTAAAATCAACAATTTGCCTCACTTATGAACGCCATTTGCAGATTTAAAGTTATCGAAGCCCATGAATGGATTTTGAGAAGGGGAGGGGGGCGGAGCTCGAAGAGGATAATGGAAGGGGGCCACTCTTCCTCAGAAAATCAACTTTGACATTAAAGTCATAAATCTTTCGTTCACGCTTGTTTCTGAAACATAATATGTTTGTTAATATATTCCATCCAATAACAGCGCCACTCTTCAATCGTAGTTTTGCCATTAATTTCAAGCACGTTACTTATAACTTGGTTAAAACCAAATACTCTCTACATCCAAGATAAAAGATTAATTTTGAAATATCCTTAAATATAACTTGATTTCTGTTAAGATGATTCTCATTTTAATTTCAATTGTAACCAATGACTATTTTAGCGTAATTGGCATACATTTAAGCTGTTTTTGAACCATGAACAAACGGAAAATGATATTTTTTTTACTGTAAAAACGAAGTAGACACACATCTGGTTAAAAACCCAAAAGTGATTTCTGCTGATAAAGTAACTTCGGTATAGCGAAAAGAAAAAGTAACCTCTGTTTTTCTTACCTCGCAAATGAAAATGGTATAGTACAGAATTGATCAAATTATCTGTTTATGCGGAAAATTGGTAATGTTTCTATAGTTCTGTCTGCGTATTGATATTGCAATGGGCTTCTTTCTTACTTCCCCTATACCAGTTGACCGTGTCAAGATTAACAAAATTGGGACTTCGCAACGATTTTTCTGGCCACATTTCTCAGTGATCATCCTTCTCAACCACTCTTGAAACCTCACTCACTGGCTTCCCTGAAACAAAGAATCATTTTCAAACTACTCTTGTTTGTCTACAGAACACTCAATAACCAGGCTCAGAGTAACTACGCATATTGTCTGATTTATATTACAATCCCACAAGATCACTCTTAGGTAGGCTAGTGAACCGCTCTCCGTCTCACATATCAGATTAACTCGCGACATTAGCCGTGATATAACATTTACTGTGTCACTTTCCAAAATATGGAATGATTTCCACTTACATGAACAGCTCCTTATCAATCTTCTATTTTCAAAAAGGCATTAAAAACCATCTTTAGGCAAGTTTTGTAGTTTAAGATTACATAGTTTGTATACAATTGTAAGTCGCTTTGGGCCTAATGGAAAGCGCAGTATAGCAGTGATAATAATAATGAATATAATAATAACATATAATAATGAAATAAATTTATAGTAAGATAGTTAGGTTAGCTGTTATAGGATATTCGAGTGATAGGATAATCAGGTTCGGCGAAATGCTATACATGACGCGAACATTGTCTTGATTTCTCACATTTATTGATTATTTTTGCACTTTCCTTACAACGGTGAAGGATGTTATTCGACATGTTTCGTAAAACGATTTCCAACGACCTGCGAAACGTTTCAAACACTATTAACAAAGCTATACAATAATTATTAGTAGTAATAGTTGAAAGAGTAAATTGTTATAGTAGTCAATAGTTGATGAATTTATTGCTCATGCAAACCTCGCGAATTTTCTAGCTATAATTGGCGATACACTCACTATCATGAAAAATTAAATTTGATACAAATTAATGATAAAAAAAACAAAATAGTGCCTAATGCTCGCACGAATTGTCTGCCCTACCAATAACTGCCATGACCGATTCACTTCAATTTGATTTAAATTGTATCAAATAAAAATAAAATATACAGCAATTTAATAAGTCAAGTGTATCCTCTGCCCATTTCCTGCCAATTCCTCTGCTTGTAATATACTTTGTAATGATTTGACAGATGTCACTGTCATTACAGTTAGGTGATACAGATGATAATACTAAGAATGAAGTATCAGCGTCCATCTCCACATATTCTCATAAAGTAGCAACTAATACTGGCATCATCAACTCTCTTGTCTTCTTGAATTAACCCATAAAAATCTAAGAACGAGTTAACAGCCGTGTAGGGGTTATGGAAAAATGTGTGTTATATGT
>JZLH01S0603722.1:584-12458 GCA_001188425.1 Eucidaris tribuloides | reverse complement strand
TCTAATTTGGAAATCTTATACGTATCTCGGTTGTTAGTTTTTGTTTTGTTTGTTTATTTCTTAATTTTTTAAAGCTTTTTTTAGCTATTAGGATTAAAATGTCAAAGAGGTATAAAATAACTTTATATCGATCATCACGGCATACCGTTTGGTCATAACGTGGTGTTTTTCTTTTCTTTCTATTTTTCATGAAACACAAAATGAAGATGATTTATATACAGTGTACTCATTTTATATGTTCACCTCAAATTTGTTCAATTTACTATGGATTATCATCTGATCAACACATTGGCTACATAGTCCATCTAAACAACAGTAATCAATGTTTTGTTTTATTATGAAAAAAAATGTTATGGAGTACCATTCACCAATTCGAACGAAGCAATTCCGCACAGACGCAGGCACTTCAAAACAGTGTCATCTAGATCTGTTATCATGTTTACCTGATATTGTCGCTTACCTGGCGGTAATCACAAAGTGCAGAGTTCAGTTAAATTTTAGGGCTTGTACCACCCCCTTTAACCATCTTTACATCGATACTGCCACCGTTTGAAATGTCAACTTCAGAACGAATACGTTGATTAGCCAAGGCTCACGCGTCCTGTGTTATCAAACTGTTACAAACGCATGGTTTCTGTGTAGTTGTTCAACCGAAACTCTTCGTTGTGATTCGTAAACATTTTGATGCATTTCTAGGGAGAAATATGGTTTGATTTACGACCCCTGACATTCGCAGCATACATTAAAGGGGTCGTCGGCCTGCAAACTCTTGGATGTGGACTCTTCATCGAACTTTTCTACATGTAGCCGTGCATTACGTGAATTCTGGATTGTACGTGCAAACTGAGACGCCTGTGAGAACTTGATCTTGGAATAGCGAGATGTCATGGTAGTGTTATAAAAAAGACCAATTCTTCAGTAGACAGTAGTAGTATCTATTTCAGCGGGCCAAGCGAGCTCCGTCTGGTCGGCGGCTATAGTCTCCTAACTTACCCCTCTCAGAATGGGTGTTCTTACCGCCACCATCACCACCACCAGACACGGTCAATGTCGGCTATTGTTCTCGCTTGCAGTTCTGTCTCTACTTCTAACCATAGGTAAGATACTTCTCCGGTCAATATGAAACTTAGTTTTCGAATTGTACACTTTGTTATTTTAAAAAAAAATGTATGATCAAATTTTGACGAATATTTGTGGTGGAGCAATCTTTGTGTTCAAATTGACACGAAATATTCTTGTATACTTTATATACTATTTTTGTTACAGGAATAAGCTGGAGATTTTCAGTTGTGGTATTCTCGCAATCTACCACCGCTATACCTGATGAAAACTGCCAGAGATATGATATACTGATTCCCAGTGTTGTTACTACTTAAACTAGCAAACTTCTACAGACTACCACCACCATCACCACCACCATTACTCACCACCATCACCGCCACTGCCGCCACCGCCACCACCACAACCACCACCACCACCACCACCACTACCACCACCACCACCACCACCACCACTACCACCACCACTACCACCACCACTATCACCACCACTACCACCACCACTATCACCGCCACCGCCACCACCACCACCACCACCACCACCACTACCACTACCACCACCACTACCACCACCACCACTACCACCACCACTACCATCACCACCACCACCACTACCACTACCACTACCACCACCATCCCTTCTGCCGCCACCACCACCTACTCCACCACGACTACTACTACTACCACCACCACCACCACCACCACCACCACCACTACCACCACCACTACCACCTACCACTACCACCACCACTACCACCACCACCACTACCACCACCACTACCATCACCACCACCACTACCACTACCACTACCACCACCATCCCTTCTGCCGCCACCACCACCTACTCCACCACGACTACTACCACTACTACTACTACTACTACTACTACTACTACTACTACTACTACTACTACTACTACTACTACTACTTCTATTACTACTTCTACTACTACTGCATCCCTTCTGCCGCCACCACCACCTACTCCACCACGACTACTACTACTACTACTACTACTACTACTACTACTACTACTACTACTACTACTACTACTACTACTACTTCTGGCTCCTGGGTTTGCTGCTGATACTGATGAAACTTTGATTCGTTTGTTCTTTTGAGGATATTAAGATTACTACTTCTAACACTTCTGCTGTATTATACTGTTATTACAAATACTAGCTGGACTGCAAAGTTGAAGTGATGACACGAAAAACTTCAGTCTGTAACTGGTTTTCTATTTAAGCAGCCGACTAGATTCCGAGCAGATCATGTCGAAAGTTGTTTAGCTGTTATATTTACTAAGGGTAATGATAAGCCACATTTTATTTGTTAGGTTGAATACCATAGTGTCATTATATTTTGGATGATATTTTTGTTAATAAAGTTAAAATTATAATACTTTAGCTTTTGTTTTTATGAAACATTGCGACAGAATAAGATTAATGGAATCCATTACTAAAACAATATTCTGATCCGTGAAAGACATAAATTATATTTTGGCGTCAATTACACAAACCTCTGATAGGTGGTTCGAGTTATTCTGAATTCTTTCCATGAGAAGAATTATTAATACAGTTGAACGATGATTAAAATCATAATATATACTGAAACCTTGCTATGACCCGAATAATAATAATTCCACGGCAACAATTTCTACTACTGTCACCGCTTTTTCAAATACTACTGCTATTATTTTGAGAAGTTACCAAAGAAAGACAAACAGACAAAAAGAAAGAAAGAAATATCCCTATATGACCAACTTAAAGAAAGAGGAAAGAAAACAAAATATAAAACCGGAAGGGATAATAAGAAATAAAAAGGAGGTGGAGAAGAATTAGGCAGAGAAGAAGAAGAAGTTTCAATAATAATGCATAAATAGAAGCAATAATAGAAATAGCATATCGAATTGTCGATATATCCACAGTGTAAGAAGTTCAAGAAAACAAATAGTAAAAGAAGAAAAGTATGATAACAACAACCGCAACGGCAATGCTTTGGAGCTGTACCAGTGGCTACATGGTACATTGTCTTGAACTTATATTCAGGACAAACACAAAGTCAATATCATAAATGTACAACGAGCTGAGATTGCACCATGAACCCGATAAGTTCGTTTACATAACTCTTAGCGTTACTTAAGCTGTTGAATTCACAAGACATTACGTGAAATATAAATTTTATATCATCAGAAAATCACGTTTTGACAAGCGCGGTCGTACAGTATTCTATCATACTTGCACCTGTAGAGAAACCGTGAGCATTAATGGTAGCCCTCTATGACCTGCTGATCACATGATGTCAATAAAATGGCCTATTGTTCTCGGAGGATACCACGCCTTGTCTTGCAATTACAAGATCGTGGATCTTGTTTTTTCAGTAATCTTTATTATGATTACATAAATGCAAAATAATACTTCTTTTTCATTCACTTTGAATAAGTTAACATAATTATACTCCAATGTTATGAAACAACATGTTACACCCTTTTTTTACACTGAAAAGTACCAATTAAATGTTTTGTAATAGATTTTTGTCTCAAATGACGACCTTCGTATTATAAAGATCGCAGACTGCTGATCTGTAGTTTAACAGGGGGGGGGGGGCAAAAATGTCAATTTATTTGCTGCGCCTCGTACCAGAGCAGGTAAGCGTTTCGACAGCCGCCAAGGAATGGAGCAAATTTCCATCCTTCATTAAATCTGCTAAATGCTTAAATCAGTTCACGAAATTGTTTGAAAAATGCCTTTTCCCCAATTGATAATTGTGTTATATTTTAGTCAACGCTGTGATATACCTTTATTACGAACAGCGTATATAAATGCATAATAATATAATTTAAATCTAACCTGAAAAATCACCTCATGAAAAATGCATTTTAACCGTGATTATCGCCTTTTTCTTTTGTAAATTTGTCACGTTCTTTGTAATTATATGTTACTGCGCTATGAGCACCTACATGTACATCGATAGGTGAATCTTAGCGCATTATAAAATGTCATTCTTCTTCTTCTTCTTCTTCTTCTTCTTCTTCTTCTTCTTCTTCTTCTTCTTCTTCTTCTTCTTCTTCTTCTTCTATTATATAATTATTGTTATTATTATTATTATCATCATCATCATCATCATCATCATCATCATCATCATCATCATCATCATTATTATTATTATTATTATTATTATTATTATTATTATTATATAATGTATAATATGATATTCCGTGTTTTCCATCAGTTTCCGGTCAGTCCTGTCCCAACGGGTGGATCCAAAGGCCTGGCACGTACGACTGCTACGTGTTCATCGTTAGGACCATGTCATGGGACCAGGCTCGTTCCTTCTGCTTGGAATACGAAGGTGATCTGGCATCAGCTAACAAGCCAGGCGAAAACGTGAGTTCGAGTACCACATTCAGAAAATAATAATAACCATGATAATGATAATAGCGTCTTGAGGCCACCGCACACTACACCATCGGCGACGATCCGATTTTGGCAATAAATTGCAGTAACATTTATTATGGATATTAATGAAACTTATTTGATTCGGGTTCTGAACGATAATATGAATACTTAAAATGAAATTTTGGTCCGCTTTCAGCCAAGGGTCAAATTATTTTCAAATCGTAGACGATTCGGAGCCGATTTGGCTTTTCCTGAGACTAGAGAGCTCGAAACGGGCCATATATTCGATCTTACTATCTTTATCACTATTCAGAACTTTATTGTGATGTCTTGAAATGTTTATATCAAACGCTTGTCCACTTTCTTCCGAAATCGGATGGTAGACAAATCGTGTAATGTGCGGTGTGTCCTATTTACGCAGGGTAGCCACTTCAATAGTCAAATAGACTGCTTTACCCAGCGGGCCCTGCATAACATAAATGTAATTATTAGCCTTCTCTATTCTAGAATGCCGAGCGGCAAGTAAAAGGGCAATATGGCAATGCATAACGCATTGCCATATTGCCCTTTACTTGCCGAACAACTATTTTAAAAAAATCTTTGGTATGACCCGGCGCGCCGCGGCGGGAGCTCGAACCTGCGACCTTCTGATCGTGAGGCGGACGCTCTAACCATTATACCCTAACGCCAGTGATCAAATATCACGTGCCACGCATATTGATTATTTTTTGCGATGATGGTGAGAGGGATATTGGGATCAATGTTCCCTACATTTAGATTTTTGGCTTTACCTCCCTCCCCTTATTACTAGTAATCCATCGGAGGGGACCAATATTTGACAGAATGTTGTGATTTTCATTAGCAACATTATCTATTATTAATGATGCATTTGTTTTGTTTGATGATTTTAATCATTGCGTCTCTTTTCATTAATTTCTGCTACCCCCTCCACAAAAACAAGGACTTGGGTATTTGAATCCACTTTGTTTGCCATAAGGAGAATAGAAGTAGGCCCTAAATAGCCCTACGGTAATATATTTTTACTGTAACATTTTTCTCGGGATATTTCTCGGGATTTTCCGCCCCAATTTTACCCGACAGCCAGGGAAAACTCGCTCACTGGAGGATTGAGGGGGTGTCATCTGGAAAAACTTTGTATTTTTTCGGGATTTCTACCGACTCGGAACAGCAGGCGAAAAGTCGCTCGGAGGGGGGGGGGGATTTTGAAAAAAAAACAAAAACAATCAAAATCCCATGATTTTCATTACTTTGAATACAATAAGCCCTGTGGCGCCGCCCCTGTAGAGCGCAAATATGAGTCAAGATAGATGAATTAAAACCAATAGCCATGGTTTGACAGAATAATGAGTTAGTTAATCCTTACAAAATATTTTAGATATCACTTGTTCCTGTAGTTTATAACTGGGGGAGGGTGCAATGTAAGTTTCGCTCGAATGCCACTAAATATACAAATTTAAGACTTTTCTGCTTACTGAACGACGAAGGGGAGGGGTTCAAGGGGTGGGGGTCAAGGGGTGGGGTCAAGGGGAGGGTTGTATGACCTCCTTTGGCTACGCGCTTGGCATCGGATGTGTCTCTTCATAGGCCTACATGTTATGCTATTAAATGAGATTTCAATACTTGCACAGCTTAGTGATACAAATTCCATACTTTAACATCTTGAGCACAACTGTCATTAGCCGTGAACCCCTTTGTGAATACCAGCCTTTCAATATGATGGTCGATGATTTCGAAATCTGGAAATTGAGTTGTATAATTTCAGAAATTTGTGTATTTCCAGGAGTGGCTTAGAACGGAGTTAGCGGATGGAGATTACTGGATCGGTCTGAGTGATCCGGACGGCTTGCTGAAATATGTGTGGAGCGATGGCTCGCGTTACGACTCCTCAACAGCGTAAGTAGTTATAACTCTTTAGTCTCACTTTCAGAAGTTTAGATTTACCATTCAGAGAAACTGCTATCTTCAGTCAACTGCTTTGATTCAGGCAGTTTTTTTTTTTCATTTAGTTTGTTCTATGCGACTGGTCGCCGCTTGATTTTTTCCAAACATGGGACTGGTCGCAGCAGGAATTTCTTCCAAACAGGGAACTGGTCTGAATCCTATGGGTGCTTTGGGAGACGATAAAGTTTGCATGTCGGAATAAAACTATACCTCTAGTCTTTTGTTTACACTAATTCAATAAATTGATAAATCTATTTTACAAAACAAAATATTGTATTCTTTATATTTTGTATTTTGTATTTATATGCTCTTGCGGATAATACTTTAAGAATATATTGAAGTGATTTCCATTCCTTCATTCATCCATTCATTCATTCATTCATTCATTCATTCATCCTTCCATTCATTCATTCATTCATTCATCCATTCATTCATTCATTCATTCATTTATTCATTCATTCATTCATTCATTCATCCATTCATTTATTCATTCATTCATTCATTCATTCATTCATTCATTCATCCATTCATCCATTCATTCATTCATTCATTCATTCATTCATTCATTCATTCATTCATTCATTCAATCATTCATTCATTCATTCATTCATTCATTCATTCATTCATTCAATGATATGAAATTAATTCCAAAATCATACTTGCACAATAAAACATGACATTTGGTTTATAACCCCTAAACCAGAAGTCCATAAGTAGACGTTGGTGATAACAAGGCGCCATAATACATTTTAAGGAAAAACAACAACAACAACATTAATCTAAATGATACGTTAAAGTTGGCTACGACAATTTTAAAATAAATACATCAATTAATTGTTTGATTAATTGATCGTTTTGTGTCATTGACTGATTGAAGTATATGATTGATAGATTGATTGATGGATAAATAGATGGATGGATGGATGAATGGATGGATTGATTGATTAGTTGGTTGGTTGGTTGGTTGATTGATTGATTTATATAACTGATTGAGTGATTGGTTGACTCACTGATTGATCAATTATTTTTTTTTATCGTTCGGTATTCATATCATTTATTTAGAAATTGGGACTTCAACCAACCTAGCCACGACAAGGGTAATTCTGCGTGTGTCTACATGGCAAGTATGACGGGGCTATGGAGTGACGGCTACTGTGGACAAACTTATCCCTTCATTTGTGAAAGATCGCTAAGTAAGATGCTATTTCCAAGTATTTCGTTTATTTAAGGGTGGAAGGAAGGAGGACAATTAAAAAAATACTTCAAAATTAGTGTTACGTATCGTTTCTAGCATGACTTGTTTTCTCCACAAGGGGAAACTAAATAACCCATTCCTCGGCGATCTAATGTATAGATCTTCCTCTATGGCTTACAATACCATAATCTATTCATTCGTCGGTCACGTATCATAACAGGCCCTTTAAACAAATGAAAAACTGTACTAATATCAAATTTCTAATCTGTTTTTTGGGTTTTATAATGTAGTTTAGGCCAATTGATATTCGTATTGTTTGAACGTCGATAAGAAATGATTGTGAGTTTTTTTTTCGACAAGGTTCACTATGCCAATTTCTGAGCAGCAGAGCACCAAATTGCTACACAAGAATGTACGAGTCTGTGTAGATTCGAATTGGCATGTTCGCAAATTTGCATACAAAATAAACAAAATAAATTCTTTGGAAAAGAGACGAAGCTTATTGGAGCACATTAAGAAAAAAATCAAACAAATCAAACACAGACATACAGACACGCATGCACGAGAAGCCTATTGATGTAACTGCTTGCCCCCCTCCTCTGTACCCTGTTCCGCTCATCATAATACGTTTTTTGACCAGGGTTTCCAGTTTGGCGGTTTTAACGCCAAAACCATCAGATTTGGCGTTTTTTGATACCGTTTGGCCTTGAAGAATTCAAAATGCACGCCAAATGGCTTTTTGGCATTTATTTGCTGTTTTTCGATGGCATACCTAAAAATCATTATACAACCCGATTTTCAGAGGATTTTCAGTAAAATACGTGTTACAAGCAGACAAAAGTCCAAAAACAGCCGTGCACGTGTACTTTACTTTCAAAATCTGGCTGCGCGTAAACCGCGGCACTCAAATTTTCGGCTGTGCCAGAGGATTCACATGTGTTATAAATGATTGATTACTATGTTATTTCTAACCACATCTATGCTATGATGCCGATAATATGCATCAATTGCGAATTTGGCGTTTTTCACTGAATTTGGCCTGTAAAATTGGAGTTCTGAGAATCAGAAAACCTGGCAAGCCTGTATTTGACAAGGAAGCCATCATGAAATTGATAAACAAGCGATATGATGGAGGTTCAGAGGATCTGATCATCTGGATGTAGCATTCTGGGAAACTTAATTCATCGTAGGGGAAAAGTATTAATATTAAAGTGATAGGCTAACATTGTGGAGCTTCAATTTTAAAAAATGTCAAACTTTGATATCTGAGCTACAAAGTAGTGTTCAACTGGACAAATAAACACCCTAGAATACAAAAGTTTGGAAAGTTACATGTATGCTGCCAATGGCAAGGTATGCATGAATAAACAATTTCTACTCCAGTGGATGATACAATAGCCTAGATCTGCACACAGTAAATCTATGGGAGGAAATGGGCAGGTGAATCCGGTCAATTTGAATGCTTGTAGATTTTCACTTTTTTTTAAAGCACTAAATCATCATTTTGAAATACAATTATTTCAGGGCTTCATTTTTAGACCTTATCAAAGACACTTGGAGCGTGGAGGATTTTGTAACTCAAATTTTTTCAACTGAGGTAAATGTTAGCCAGTGGCTTTAACACTTATTTTGTGTGCATCATAACAAATCGGAATATATTTTTTTAAGTATACACTCATGCTCATAATTATGGAATACTTAAAAAACATTTTAGAAGTTGCCATTTTTCCGTGAACGGTACGTCTGGGATTAATATTTGTTCACCCCAGGTGAAACAATTATAATGTAAGTATTTCAGGAATTTTGAGCATTTTGTAGCGTCCGACTCTACACTAAAACCTGTGTTTATAAATGGCGGTGTTGTTGTTGTTGAGTCATGTGGTGGTTACGTGCGTTATTAGACTTGTAACAAACACTATTCTGATGTTAATTTAGTGATAAATGACATAAGATCAAAATTTATCAGTTTTCTGTGTTGGTTTTTTAATTACTTTAATTTAATACTTTTTCATGATTTTTTGTGGATTTAAAAAAAATAAATATATATTTTTTTATTGCGCTCAAACGTACTTTAGTTTTACTTAAGTCATCTCATGAAATCCAAAAATTGCTTCACATACTACGTTTTTGTGAAATAAACACTTGTCTTGAAAATTTTGGACGATACAGGAAAAGGAACTTAAGTATCAACAAAATATTACATAATTATGAGCAGGAATGTATATCATCAATCATGTCTACACTGTATTGATTCCACGTAACAAGTTATCGGTCTTCTGTTATATTATAGCGGATCCGATCAAGTGCGATGAGGCCAACGGCTGGATATCCAAAAACCAAAAGTGTTACTACATATCCAACTCCTGGTACACGTGGGATGACGCACAGGTACGCACCTCTACCCTAATATCTCTCCTCTCCCTGTCATTTAGGGGGATGGGTGGGGGTAATTTTCATTTGTATGCCTTTGTCCCGAAGGGGCCGGATGCTTATGTGTTGTCAGTCCGTCCGTCCGTTCGTTCGTCCGTTCGTACACCCTGATCTCGTTATCGCGATATGTGGAGAACGCCTGGGTGGATTGTGATCACACTTGGCCCAGGCATGCACCATGAAGCATGAATAAACTGAATAAATCGTAGACGTTCATCCGAACCGTCGTATCGCTATACGACAGTTTGATTGACCGCGCCTCGAGCGAACGCGTTCAAACCAAACTGTCGTATCCCTCATTCACAATACACGTAACATACGACAGTTCGGTTTGTAACGCGTTCGCTCGAGGCGCGGTAAATCAAACTGTCGTATAGCGATACGACGGTTCGGATGAACTCCGACGATATTTGGGACGAAATATTTGACCTTTAAAAGGTCAAATGTCTCAGGTCAATTAACCTTGCATGAATTGGCATATTCCAGGGATAACTATAGCTAGAGGGGTCAAATGATGTTTTTTGCTTGACAAGATGATCACTTAAAGACACTATATAACACTGTGGAAGATCCGTTTAAAAAATTGTCGAACTTTGCTATCTGACATATCTGACAGTGTTTGAATGGATAAATAAACACCCTAGAACACAAACGTTCGGACAGTTATGCTGTCACTAGTACAATATGTGCAGATACAAATTGGCACATTAATTTTAATATCGGGCGATAGGAAATTCTGCAACACAGCAGTCTATGGAGAAAAGCTGGAATGGTCTCTCAATGATTTTTCACTTTTTTAAAAGCACTTAATGATTGTTCTTAACACTGCAATTTTTTGAGGCTCTTTTAGCTGTATGCAAAGACACTAGTAGCATGGGGATAATGTGGTTGTGTTTTTAAATGGAACGACTGTTTACGTGCTTTAGGCTAGCAGAACATTTCTGCCAAAAGTAAGGTTAAATGTCAACGGTCAAGTGTTAGTGAACTTTATATTCGTTGTCAAATTCCAGGCTGCAAAGTGGTGATTTGGTTTGGTGAAGGGTTTAGTGACATGTAGGGAAATGTTTCTGTGAAATGATAGAAGTCAAAGGTCAAACATAAGTTAGTAAATGCGAGCATTCCTTTTCATAATCAAAGCGTGAGCCTATACGGTAAATTGCATTGCATAAGCAAGACCCTGCAAGGCATTTGTTTTGTTTAAATGTGTACTGCTATGTGAGGTTGAATAAATTCTTAATAGGTCATAAGTTACGTCGAGCATATGTAAATGAGACAGATACAGTCATGTGCATTAATTACATTAAGCCCATTAACATGGGCTGGGTGCAGAATTGGAAATAATTGGGGAGGTATACCCATCAACTGCGTAGCAGTCGAAATGATCAATTTTTCTTTTCTTTAAAACAGTAAAACACATAACTGGAGTTTGACCAAACTTGGCAGGAACCATGGGGACGAATTAAAAGTTACCAAATGGAAGGGGTGCAAAACTTGCTTCTCAAGTAACTTTTCTCGATCCAGAAGTAGTTTAGCCAAGTCAAATGTTGTGGAGATAATTCTGTAGGTGAATAATTGATGATGTTCATGACAATACTCAGGGTAGCCCCATTTGCCCTCTGAGGGGGTAATTCCATCCTCTTAAAAAAAGAAAAATGGGCCCCCTACCCCCCCCCCCGCCCCGCCCCGCCCGGAATATAAAAAGCAAAGATTAAGTGATTTCTTTTGATTTCCTTGAGTTCTAAAAAGGATCCATGGCCATGCAACTTTTACTCCTTCCCTCGAAAATGAAATACAAAATGAAATCAAAACAAAACAAAACAAAATTTCGTCTGTG